>JAKSZT010053836.1:6179083-6313249 GCA_026826555.1 Tolypeutes matacus
GAGACTCTTTAGAGTTCCATATTATTCACAGATATCTCCTGCTGATTCTGTTTCCCGAGAGAACCCTGACTAATACACCTGTCTTGCCACATCAAGAAACCCTTAATAGGGCAGATGTTAGACACCTGGCATTAGATGCTAGACCTGGCAAATCCTGGAGTGTTCGATAGGGTATATCCTGGATCCCATGTCTGAAAGCAGACCATTCTGCAGTGAACTCCTATCAGCGCACTGGAGTCGGCCTCTGTTTGCTCTTGGGACATTGGTGGGCACTTATCCATTGGATGGGTAATGGGGACCAAACAAACTTTTTCCTTGTTCTTCAAATTTACATCTTCATTAAGGCAAGTTGGATGAGGAGAGTATTCAGGAGAGAAAAAGAAGACATAAAAACTTGTATGTCATATCACAGTTGTTTTAAATTAAACTAGCTACCATATTTACTTCATTCTAGTCCTTTCTGAAGTCATTCATAGGCTTCAAAAAGGGTGGGTCAGAGATTTGTCTCCTTGCATGGAAAACCTTCTTTGGATCTCCAGCCAGAGCCAGCCCCTTATTCTTGGTGCCCTCTTATCTCAAGGGATGCTGGGTTGCTGGAGCACATGGGGCCATCCTGGAAGGCGATAACTAATTCATTCCACTGAGTGGACATCTTGTTATGCATGTACACAGAGTTCCTTTTATCTCAGGTTTAAATTATATTTTCCCTCCCATGATTGGTTTTGCCACATCAAACAGCTTTCAACAGCTTCAAAAATCAAGACCATTGTATAATAACAAAAATAAAAATAAAGGGAAAGGGGGAAAAAAAAAAAAAACACCTCTCACCTGATCTCCCTAGCATTTCACTGCCGCTTTAGAAGAGAACCATGCATGGGATATTGGCAGCTAACAACCATGGAAATGAAAAATGATTTTTGATCTCAAGGTCTAATATTATTCATATTTTTCATAGCCTCAAACAATGTCTTCAGATAATTCAGGTAAAGGCAAGCCAGAAACAAAACAACATCATAAAGGCATTATTATATACTGACACTTTCAGCTATGCTACACACTTCCCTGTGTCTTTGAACCCTGAGTGATGAGAGAACCATTTCACACTCCAGGGAATACTCTTGGAGCTGTTTTTACTTCAGCGAAGGGCAGTGAAACAAAATTCTTTGGCTTTAGATATGTGTTCAGTGCTCACTCCATGGAACTCTACCTCTTCTATGTTTACCATCCATCAGAACTCCATTTGGGAGGCCATGGGAAGGGTGGCGACATTCCCAGGTGTGCTTCCCACCTGCGGGGGCGGGGTCCTTAACCCTGGGGCCTGGAGGTTTGGGCCAGCCCCTGAGTGGGTGGGGGTTATGGAGCTGAGAACGAAAGGCTTTCATCAAAAAGAATTTGGCAATGGAAGTTTTCCCAGCCCTTGTTCCTCCCAAAATAAGACCGGCCAGCATCATCAGATTGGATAAGGTTCTGGGGATTAGGAGAATCTCAGAAGGACAGAGGAAGCAGGGAGAGGGAGAGAGAACTGGTCTCCTGGGAGAGCTCTCACTCCTTATTGAAACTATCTGTTCTCTGGCTTGCAAGTGCCCGTGATGTCCCAGCCAAGGAATGCATTTTCCTCTCCTCCCTGCCTCCCCTGAGTTTTAGAATTCTTTACCCAGAGCAGGCTCTTTGGTGTATCAGCTTAGAGTTCAAGTCCCGTGTTCTCAAGCTACTCTTCCCAGCTGCCAGGAACTTAGAGGTCACTTCTATCCTCCCCTTCCACTGCATCCACGATGGTGGTGCTCATTTGGTACCTTCTGTATACTTCCTATGGTAGTGAGATTTGGCTGGCAGGGGTGGAATGCATCCCGATCTTTAAGTAGATTGCCAGTTGCTGAGATTTGTGCTCTAACCTCTTCTCTTCCCCCTTTTCAGCAGCATCTAACAGTGACTTGTAGGAGGGAAGATACTTAGTTATCGTTTGTAGATCATCTGATCATTCTTCATCCTAGGAGGAAAATAACAACTGAATTCATTTAGGCAGGGTAGAAGGTATGGCATTGATTCCAGGGGTTTCAACACACCGCTGGGTTGCAGACGCCTCTGGAGTTGAAGAGGACATGATTTCTCTAGCCTACGTGCCCTTCCAGGTTAGCTCAATGCCACCTCTGCTGAGAAGCGTTCCCTCATGACCTGGTCAGAGTCCAGCTCTGAATTCCTTTGCTGTTCTGCAGCTCCTTGGCTGGTACCATCTAGTAGTCTGGATTTGCTCACCAGGCTCACGTGCCTTGGTAAAGCCCAGGAAGACAAGGGCCAAGTGTCATATGCAGGCACACAATCGTTCCACCATTACTCCCTGTGTGTAGGTACGGCTTTGTCATGTTATTTGTGGGAAATAACAGCTTGTTGAATGAATTGGCCTGATCAGGTTTAGTCTCTGAGAAGCCTGCTGGGGCTTTGTGAAAAGAGAAAACTCTATCTAGGAAGTGCCCACAAACCTCTGGAAAAGCAAGAGAAACAAACACTTCCAGTTTCCACCATTTCTGCCCCATCTTTTCCTCCCTGATCTCTGCCCAGTCCTTCCCTGACCATTTAGCAGGCATTTTGTACTTAACTTGCTTTTCCTTCTGGGCAAACTTTCCCTGCCCTGGACTCAGTGTGCATTGAGCTAGAACAATCCCTCACTGTGTCCTACAAAGGTTAATTTATCCTTTTTCAGGCTATGTACTCATTTAAACTAAAATTACCCAGCTACTAGCTTTCTTGATAGCAATTACATGCAAGGAGAGCAAACTACTCAGCTTCATGTATTGGTAATAGCCTTTCTTTCTATATTTTTCCTTAGGGATAAAGTAGAATGGGGAAATTAGTCACATTAAGCTGGAAAAATAGTGAACAAAATACATATTTTATATTTTAAAAAAATATCCTTCTGCTACCAATTATGGCCTTTATTAGAAACAGGTATTTTCACACTATGGGGCTTGTCTTTATGTTAAACAGAGCAAACCCAGATGAATAGTTACTTAAGAGGATCTTTTTAATAAATACTCAAGTTCATTTTAATATCTAATAATGGTGGCTGCCTCAAGTATTCAAATTTTAGCATAACCAGCAGGAAAACGGTTTGATGTTTTAATTATGTCCCTGAAAATGCTGAATGGGTTTGAAAAAGCAATCTGGAGAGAAAAAAAGGATTTATTATTATTACTATGATTATTGTTGTTGTTATTGTTATAATTAGTGTTTCAGGGGAAGAGACAGTTTCCACATCCACTAAAACCCTTTGCATTTAGAAAGTACTGTCTGAGGATAAACTAGGCCAAACAAGCAAAGGATCTGCATCTGTTGTAAGCATTCTCATAGGACTGGGGAGGGAGGGAGGAAATCTGGAAAATAAAAAAAGGCGACCTCAGAAAAACCGTATTCCAAGGAGGGAGAGCTATAGAAATTGAGCATGCCTTGAAAGAAAGAATGAAGACAACCTTTTAATTACATTTAAAATTAGCCAGAACCTTGTACTTGTCCCAGCCAGATTCCTCGGAGGATTGGAAAGTTTCTGATGAATGGGCAGCTTGACCGTGGTGATGTAATCCCTTCGAAACCCCACCTGGAGGTCTGGACTTGGGAGGAGGCTTTGGGGACGTCCTGGGCCTAGATCCTGCTGGCCCAGGGTCATTCTTCTGGGCAGAAACTGGAAGAGCTGTCTCTAAGGGGAGGGAAGCAATGAAAACGGGAGACATTTCCAAGGATCTGAAGCAGATGCACAAGCTACAGGGATGTGAACGAGGCAAAAATGGAAGGGGGAAAAGAAGGCTGACTTTTGGGTTAACTCTCTCTTCTCTCAGTAGAGGCCTGGCCTGGTAGGGGAATGGCCCTCAAGTGACGTTAATTAAAGTCTTCCTCCCAGTGGTCAGACATGAAGTACCATGAAGATCTCGAGGGAAATAATTGTCCACGAGGAAAACAAATAGGCCCTGTCCCTGCGTTACCTGTTCCGTGGAGGTCTGGACAGAGCTCTCAACCTGGGCCAAACATTAGAATTCCCCGGGGAGATTTGACAATCACATGTCCCAAGTTGCATTCCAGACCAATTAACTGAGCATCTTCTGGGGATGGAGCTCAGGTATCAGTATTTTTTAAAAACTCCCAAGATAATTAATGTGCAGTCCAGTTTGAAAACCAGAACCAGTGTCGTTCAAACTTGCCAATCACTCGAGGGGACTTATATAAAGCAGATTCCGATTCAGCAGGTCTGGGGTGGGGCCTGAGATTCTGCCTTTCCAAACAAGCTCCCAGGTGAGGCCAATTCCACTGGTCAAGGACCACAGTTGCCTCCTTATATTTGTGCTTTTTAGACTAAGTATATATTTTAAATGATTATGGTCCTATGTGTTCTGTTCAAAAGAGGGCATTTCAGTCCCATGGTTTTAATTATAGTATGGGTGGATCGGGGTCTTAGGAGACATTTTATTCCATTTAGCTAGAATTTTATTAAACCAAGTAGCCAGTTGGCTTGTCATTAGGTACTAATAAATGCCTCCATACTTGTCCTCAAGGATCTTACAATTTTTTTCCATGGTGTCATCTTTGAAATGTATTTTTGTTGTGCTGTTATTCTGTTCACAACAGCAGGCTGGATTTGATTCATTTATCTATCAACAAATATCCAAAAAGCCCCTACTACGTGCAGGGGTGGCACTAGGTGAAGGGGAATGACCAGCTGGATAAGAGGTTTCCTTAGGCTTCAAGGAACTCATAGTACAGCAGGGCTTGTGCTTTCATCTAACGTGGATGTGATGCTAATGGGCTCAAGCTTCATTTCTGTCCTGTTGTGTTGTTCTCATCTCTAAGCAGTGAGGTGAAATTCTTATGTTTTAATATCCCTTAACATTTAGCTTTTGAGCCAACTATATCCTAGAAATGATGGAAAGGATCAATGTTGAGTTCCTATCACGTGCCTGACCCTAGAATGCTATCTCTTAAGTTTTGCAGCAACCCTCCAAGGTGGGTATTACTATGCTGATTTTATAGATGAAGACGTATAAAGGGTAAGTGTCTTGTTCAAAGTCATGTAGCTAGGAACTGGGCAGAAGAAGTATTTGAACATTAGGTGTTTTTCATTATACTAAACATTCATTGTACTAAGCTGTCTTCCTGCAGGTGAAGATTGAAAGCAGGTAAATGCTAGAAGGCACTTGAAAAATAACAATTGTGGTAATTATTGGAACACTTTTTGATGATGAGGCCATTTTTTTGAGATGCATTCTTCAATAAATATTTAATTGAGATACATTCTCAGTAAATATTTGTTGAATGGGTCAATGAATGAATGAATGAATGAAAGGGTGAGGATAGGCTACTGCTACCTTTAAAGAGAGTAGATATTAATTCCTTCTTAGATTCTCAGTCTGGTGAGTCTGCTAGATCCTGAGAAACCCAAGAGCAAAGGATTAATTTTGTTTAAACAGTAATTATTATGGCAATTATCATCAATTATTTGTCCAGCACTGTACTTTCTATGCGCCAGGCATGTACTAATCACGTTATATATAGCACTTAAGTCAGTCTTCACTGTAATTTTTACAGGTGAACAAAAATGAGGTTCAGAGAAGTTAAGTAGCTCAACCATCAGCCCAGCTAGTAAATGGCAGAACTAAGTTTCAAGCCTAGACTTGGATTCTGGAGTCCAAGCTTTTCCAACCATACTGCACTGTTCAAGGTGAGGTTTCCTTAGTGGCCTTCAGGAGTTTTCCCTCCTGGGGCATTTGAGCACTGTGGCAGATGCTGTTGGGGCCCCGCACACATCTGCCTGGCCACCCATGAAGTCACCTGCTGACAGTTCCAAATCACTGACAGCTTCATGTGTCTTGCCTGAAGCCTCCTGACTGTGCTCGGCACAGGGCAAGCTGGAAGTGCCAGAGAATCACTGCCCCCAGAGTGATCGTTAGCCAGTGAGGGACGGGAATTGGTCGATAAATCTACCAGCTTCTTTGCCCCTCCAGCAGAGGGTTCAGAAGCAGCTCTACCTTGTGCATCCCAGTTGCCCGCAGAAGTGACCTACTCCTTAGTACACCCTTGGTTGCCTTTCCTTCCTTCTGTCTCATTTCCTTCTTCCCACATGGTGCTTTCTTAGCTCATCTCTCAAATAAACTGCTTATACCCACATCCTTTGGGGGAAACACAGACTAAGAAAGGCAGTCCTTTCTGTACGCCCAAGGGAGCCCCACCATGGTGATGGCGACCTGAGAACCAAAGAACGGTCTCAACTGCATAACTTCTTAGAGAGAAAGGATTTCCCTTCACCTTGCTTCTCCAGAGGGAAGACCGACTGGGAAAGAGCTGGTATCTGATTGGTCTCACGCCTTGGAAAGGGCGAATGGATTTTCCAGAGGGCACATGACTTCTGCCTACAGAGTTCTGGCAGTGGTGAGTAGCAGAGGGACATTTGGGAGGTTTGGGGCGGCAGTTAATTGCCACCAGATATGGTAGCATTTCAATATTTTAGCAACTGCTATGATTATTCTTGTGTGCAATGGCAGAATGTGGTATCTGGCGCCATGCTAGGTGCTGAGAAAATAACAGTGAAAACAAACAGGCATCATCCTTGTTGTCTGGGGAAATAGACCATGTTCAACTCATTACCATAATAGCATGTGTTTATAAACTGGGATAAATGTTCTAAAGGAAAGACGGAATCTCTAGGAAAGCATGAAGCCATAGGAACCTCACCCAGTGTCAGGGATCAGGGGAGGCTTCCCTGAGGAGGGACAAAAGTCAAAACCTAAAAGTTTCAAGTGAGGAGTGGGACAAGAGCTTTCCAGAGAGAGGGAGCAGCATTCAGTCAACCCTGGGGAGGAAGGAACATGAGGCTATGAGGAACGAAGAAGGACAAGGAGACCGGGGTGGGATCCAAGTTGAGCCCGTGCAGGCTAAACAGAGGTCGGGATTTGGGTTTTTATCTCTAGGGCCCATTGAAGGGTTATGAACAGAGAGAGTGACATGAAAAGTTCACTCTTGCTGTAGTTTTGGGAATTATTGGGACCAGGGAGCAAGGGTAGATGCTTGAGAAGATTTAGGAGTTCAAGGACGAGATGATGGTATCTTGTTCGAAGGTGGTGGCAGAGAAAATAAAGAGGAAACAGGAGGTGAAAGATTGGGGTATCTCAAGGTGGTCCCCATCACTGTGGTAGGAAGCACAGGAGTAGGACCAGCTCTGTGACCTTGGAAAACTGAACCTAGTTTCCTCATTTGTCTAAAGAGGGCTGAACTATATGATCCTCAAAAGCCATAAGCCAATTCCCCATTGCGGACATTCACTGACAATAACAACCTAACCTGAAGGAAAAGGTTATCATCATCTTCAAAAGGAACTCTTGAGGTTACCTAAAATATTACAGTATAAAAATCTCAGGTCTCCCTGTTGTGTTTCACTCCTAGAGCCAGACATATCAAAGATAGGATTCTTGAAAGACATTCTTTATTTTTCTTTCCCCAGTGAACTCTACCTTCTGTGGGGGAAAGGGGTGGAATTACCTGGCTGGACATGAGCTAGTAATGGAACCTGGTGGGGCTGCTTGCCCTCTCTGGTTCTCAGGGCTCTCGGTTATAAAAGGAGGGGTTCGGGTCAGACAGACTCCGCCCTTTTCTGTGCCAGCATTCTGTGGTGTTTATTTCATCTTGTTATCCTCTGGCAGTGCTCAGTTGAACATTCTATAAGCCTGTAAACTTTTAGGAAGGTTTAGGCTATCTTTACTTGGCAGGCTGAGAAAACTCCCAGGATGCTTTGCTGTCAGGTGTACCTGAGAAGGTAGGGCCGCCCCAGACGTGGGTCAGAGACCTTGTTTGTGGGAGGCTGGACTTTAGATGCCCCAAGGTTTGGGAGGGAACACTTGCTGAGTGTGTGGAGACTCTCAGGGAGGGAGCTCAGCCCAGGCTGAATATGAAGTCTGGGCTCCCAGGGGCCCTGATGTCCTTTGTCATCACCAGGGCCTTGGTTCCCCAGAAATTCTCAGAAGGCAGCTCTGGGATGTGCTGGCGCAGGAGCTGGGTAGGGTGGGTGAGGCCTTTCCCCCTCTCCCTTTCCATGTTATTTAGTGTACGAATCCATTAGCAATGCTTTTTCTTGAGCATCCAAGATACTACAGTCTATTATTCAAGTCATTCACAGGGCATTTCAGCTTTTCTTCGGAAGACAATTCTGTCTCCAGTCAAAGACCTCTTGACAAGAGAAAATGGGAACCTGGGATGGAATAACACAGCCAAGTGCTTGCTGTACACCTGCAGAATGTGACTCAGCCATTACCCCTGAAATTGTTGTGCTGAAAGATTTTGCTTGTTTACATCTCTTTATGCCCCAGCATTTAACCTTGGGGTTCTGAAGACTCTCTCGTCTCCCCTCATCTTACCACAGCAATTATTTCCTTTGTGGCCTTCATTTTATGTAATTATGTTGGGGCAGTCATCATGCAGGCATTTACTTAGCTGCAGTGCAGGATGGGATTTTAGCCTCTAATTCCCTTCCTTCTGGGAACTTGTCGTAGGTCGTTTACTGACTCTAATCTTCTGGGCTTTTTTTCTGAGGCTGTATCCCCAAAATGAAAGGGAGAAGTGTATGCCACCAAACATAATGAACAAGAAGGCACTAAAAGTGACAACGGGTCATAAGCTTATCCCAGAGTGGCTATGTCAGGAAACGTGGCACAGGCATGCTAGAAAAAGCCACAGTTTTCCAATGTGGTGATGCATTGATGGTTTTTAGCCTGTGAGGGTAGTTTTCTATGTTTATTTAATTTTTATTATAGAAAATTTCAAATGTATACAACAATAGAATACTGTTGGTGGGAATGTGAAATGATGCAACCACTTTGGAAATCAGTTTGGCAATTTCTCAAATGGTTAAACATAGAGTTGCTATAGGATCCTGCAATTTCACTTCTGGATATATACCCAAGAGAAATGGAAACTTAAATGTTTGCACTAAAACTTGTACAAAGATGCTCAGAGCAGCAGTATTCATAATAGTCAAAAAGTGGAAATCAACCCAAATGTTCATCAAATAATGAAAGAATAAATAGTGGTCTACCCATACAACAGAATATTACTTGGCCATAAAAAGGAATAAAATAATGACACTTGCTACAATATGGATAAACCTTGGAAGCATAATAAATGAAAGAAGCTAGTCACAAAAGACAATATTGTATGATTCCACTTACATGAAATGCCCCAAATAGAAAAATTCATAAAGTCAGAAAGTAGATTAGTGGTTGTTGCAGGCTGGAGAGGTAGGGGGAATTGGGGATGATGGATATGGGGCTGGGGTTTCTTTTGGGAGTAATGAAAATGTTCTAAAGTGATAATGGTAATGGATGCATAACTCTGTGACTATATTAAAAGTTATTGAGGGGAGCAGATGTACCCAAGTGGTTGAGTGCCTGCTTCCCATGTACGAGGTCCTGGGTTTGATCCCCAGTATCTCCTAAAAAAAGTTATTGAATTGTGTAATTTAGATGAGTGAACTGTATCGTATCTCATTAAAGCTGTTAATTTAAAGTAAGAAAACTTAATAGACAATAGTATAGTGAAGCCCTATGTACCTCTCTCCCAGCTTCAACATTTATGAGCTTAGAAGCAATCTGTGTCATCCCATATTTTCACCTTTCCTTCTCACACATCAGTACCATTCTATCTCTAAGTATTTCAGTATATACCTCTAAAATATAAAGACTCCTTTTTAAAATGTAACTTCAAAACCATTGTCAGACCATTTAAGAAAAAATTTTTAATATTATCAAATACCCAGTGTTCAAATTTCTGCTTGTCATTTTTAACAGCTGTTTGAATTACGATTTAAATAAGCTCTACACATTGCAAATGGTTGAAATGTTTTAAATATATATATATATATATTTTATTGTGAGTAAAAATCAAATTTTTCACAATACATACCAATATTTGTAAAATGATATAAAAATATATATGCATATATGTGTATTTGCTTACATAAATGTTATTTATATATATATATATATATTTTAAAGGTGCTTAGATTACCTAAATATATTTTAATATATAGATACTCCGACTCTCTTTTTTTCCCTTTGAAATTCATCTGTTTAAGAAACCAAGTCAATTGTCCCGTGGAGTTTCCCGCAGTCTGGACGTGGCTTATTGCATCCCTGTGGCGCAGTTTAGCACGTTCCTCTGGCCTCCATGTTGCTCGTAAGTTGATAATTGGATCTAGGGCCTTGAGCGGATTCATAGGCGGTGTTGTCTTCATCAGGAGGCACAGGATGTCTGGTTGTCTCTCATTTTGTGATTTTAGCAGCTCATGATCATCAATTCATTAGGGATGGTAGGGCTTTTTATTTTTCAATGTTTTTTATGCACACGATTCCTTTCCCACATATTAACTGAAGCCACAGTTTTTAAAGGAAATCTCACTTCTCTGCACTCATCAGAAACTCATCCTGTTTTGAGTCAGGGAATCCTGCACAGAGGGCTGGGAGGCACTTCTCTGGAGCTTCCCATAACCCCATTGCCCTACCTCAAAGCATAGCGAGAGGGCATCTCTCAGTACCATGCAGGAGCCTGCCTGGCTCCCACCCCTTCCATCCTAGTGCCCGTCTCACTGGCCCATGTGCTCTCCTTCTAGCACACCTCACACTTTCCCACTGCCGTGCATTGGCTCATGCTGTGCTCTTGGCCTGGGATGTCATTATTGTCCACCTGTTTGTTCATTTATTCACCAAACACTGAGGATAGAAAAATAAATGAGACTGTCCCTGCCCTTAAGAAGCTCACTGTTCAGTGGGGGTGGGGGGACAGATGGTGAAATTCCCCTCATCCTACAAGATCCAGCTCAGTTATGACCTCCTATGCAAGGTCTTCGTCCTTCTTCCCTCCTGTTCCCACCCTAGAGCTCATCACGCCAAGGCAGAGTCAGGGGCCTGGCTGTGCCAGCTGCCTGATCATGAACCCACTAGCAAAGGATCTCTTTCCTAGTAATCTTTGTATTTTGTTTCTGTAACTTATGGGCTGTCTGTCTTTGGACAAGTTACTTAATTTCCCTAACCTGAGTTTCCTCATCTGTAATATGGGGCTAATCCTAAGACTTTCCTCCAAGGATCATTGTGAGGATTAAAGAAGGCCCCTGCATAGCTTTTAGCTTCTCCTATCACTACCTCTAGGCTTAGCACATTGCATGGCACTCACTAATATCTGGTGAATCACTGACTGAAGAATGTGTGAGATGTAATCTTTACTCTTAAGTAACTTACAAGTTAGTAAACAGATCATTGTGAAGAGTTCATCAAGGCAGTGTGGTACAGTGAAAGGACTTCAGGTCTGGAGACGGAGGACTCAAAGATGCTGAGCTTCAACTTTATCCTCCTGCCCAGTGGTTTTCAACTGGGGGAGACTGTGCACCCCCCCACCCCCGCCCCCACAGCGGATAGTTGGCAATGTTTGAAGATGTTTTGGTTGTCACAACTGGGGAAGGTAATATTGGTTTCTAATGGGTAGAGGCCAGAAATGCTTCTAAACAGCCTACAGTACCCAGGACAGATTTCCCCCACCCCCAAACAAAGAATTTTCTGGCCCCAAATGTCAATTGTTCTCAGGTAGGGAAACCCTGCTCTAGAGCCCTGCTACTCAAAGTGTGGTCCTTGAACCAGGAGCATCTGTATCACTTTGGAACTTGTTAGAAATGCAAAATCTCAAGTCCCAGCCCAGATCTACTAAGCCAAAATCTGCATTTCAGCAAGATCCCCAGGCGATACTAAAATTGGAGAAGCAGTGTTCAAAAGTAGTGCTTCTCAGCCGTGGCTTCCTAGTCCAACAACCTGGGGGGAGGGGCATTTTTAAGATCCATTGTGCAGGCCATATCCCATGCCAATTACGTCAGAATCCCTGGGGTAGAACCCAGGCATCAGTATTTTTGAAATCTCCCCAGGTGACTTTCATGTGCAGCCAGAGTTGAGAAGCACTGATGTAGGAGCTCCCAGTCTGGTGGGTGAAAGATTTGACAGCAGATCACAGTGAGAGGGGATAGCAGGTTCTGAAAGTACAGGCTGGGGATATTAAACCATCTATGGGCCTGGTTTGTTGGGAGCTGTGGGAGCCCAGAAGCCCCACTGAGACAGGGTGTGATCTTGGGCAAGTCAGTTCCCATCCACAACTCCATCTCCAGGGTCTCCGTTTGTTTAATAAAAGATCTCCAAGGGGCCCTCCATGTCAAACCTGCACCAAACTCATAGCACAACTTGATGAAGGTTTGGTGAATGAATGAATGAATGAATGAGCCTATACTAAGGGTGAAACAAGTGATATGGACCACAGATGTCTTAGGAGCTCAAGAGCAGGATGTCACTTGTCAGGGCTTCATGGAGGGAGTAGGATTTTAGTTGGGGCTCTAGGGCAAGCCCTCCAAAAAAGGGGAAAACACATGTATTTCCTTTGGTTTCGGTTTGGAGAATTGAGTCTCCATGGGCTCAATGCCCCCAAAGAGAGGCATCAATCCCAAATATCTCCCACCCTGATGTGCAATTAAGACAGGTCCCTGTTTCAGCACAGCTGTAAATCATTAGTAACTGTTTTTATTTTTTATTTTACTTTTTAAAAGATTTTATTTATTTATTCATTTATCGCCCCCCTGCTGCTTGTGCTCACCGGGTCAGCCAACCACGCCGTGCGGGTGGGCCTGCCCTCACCAGGAGGCCCCGAGAACCGAACCCGGGGCCTCCCATATGGTAAACGGGAGCCCCACCGATTGAGCCACAGCCGCTTCCCAGTAACTGTTTTTAGAAATCAGGAGGCAAGGGTTTCTCCCCATTGTGGGTGGGAGGAAAAAAGTTTCCAGAGCTTTCCTCAGCCCCTTTATCCTGGTGCTCAGATGCCAAGCAGGAGCCCAGTTCTTTCTGTACCCCCTGCACATTAGAGCCTTCACCTTCTAAAACAGATGATAGTTGTAAATGCTGGAATGAAGGGTTGGAAATGGACATAGCCTCATCAGACACTGCACGGCTGATCTCACCTGGGAGCTGCAGCTGGTGTGCAACACGAAAGGGCTCCACTTGCCGCCTGATTTTCAATGTGTTTTTCTTCCCTCCAGCTTTGCCAGTCATGCCAAGCTGAGGTATAGGATGGGGATATGGTGGGTGCTTGGAGGAAGACGGCTTTGTTCCAGGCATTTGGGGAATTAGAGGGACTGGAAATCTCTCCCCACTCAGCCTAGTTGGGGGATTTTTGCCAGCTTCCCTGGGAAAGCTCTGGCAATGGCCTGAGTTGGGAGAAGACATTTTCTTTTATTGGAGACCCAGAATCTGAAACTCCTTCTTATATTTGGGGAATTTCCCATCCTACGGGTCTTGGAGGGAAGAAAAAGTGGGAAAGGGCAGCTTCCCCCTGGAAGCTAGATCTTGGTACGTGACCTGGTCTTAGTCAATCAGAGTCACTTGTCTGGGGAAAACCCTTTGAAAACTGTAGAATCCTGTTACAAGTACCCACCCCACCCCTTCCTTTTCCTCCTTCCTCTCCCTCTCCCTGGCAGCTACAGTGTTGTTTATTCCTCCAGGGGCTGCCAGGCTCAGAACTGGTCTTGCATCTCTTGTCTCAGGGCACTCAAGGTCAGGCACAAGGTCCCACAGACGCAAGACCTTTAGGCGAAGCCAGGTGTGCATGGTGATTTGGGAATCAGGAGGGGTAGTGGGGCCACACCATTCAGGTGCGGCCAGGACCAGGACCAGGGAGAGGCAAGCAAGGTGTAGACTAGACCTGACAGGGCCTGGCTCACCCTCATAAAAAGTTTGACTTTTATCCTACAAGCAATGGGGAGCTACTGGAAGGTTTTAAGCAGGGAGGGTTTGTGTATGCAGACGTGAGATTTTGTGACAGAATATGAACATTCCGAGTAGCACTGTTTCCTGTTGGAGGCTGGATGTGAGGGGGCTGGCATGGAGCAGGAGAGCTGGGGAAGTAACTCAGGTGAGCAAAGAGGTCATCTGGACCAGGGTGGGGGTCACTCCACCTGCCAGGTGCCTTCCTTCCACAGCCTGCTTCTAGACCCTTCTCTCCCGTGGTCCCAGGGCATGTGTACTCATCAGAAATGGTTGCCCTACCACAAAAGCTTAGGCGCTGCTCCGAGCTTTGAGCCCTCAGCCAGGTAGTGGGGGAGATTTTGAGGATGGAGGCCGACCCAACAAATGAACAAAAGTAACACCTGGCAGGCTATTATATGCTTAGAATCCTAAGATCCTTAGCTGAGAAGGGCTTTGGGTGTCTGAGCCCAGACGCCCACGTGAGGCTTGGCTCTCCCATTCCACACCCAAGGAGCGGTTGTTGAGCTTGAAGACATTTCCTGACAGAAGCCTCCCTTTCTCCCCAGGACTCCGATCTCATCTTGGGGCAATTTGCACAGCTTTTCTCCATTCTCTCCCCACTCATCTGAGCCCCTCCTCACTGTATTGTGCTAACCTTACTCGGGTATGTGTGGGGCCAGGGGGTTAAGTCCTTTTGGTAATGGGGGTACCCTGGGATTACTCTCACTCCTGCTCCCTGTGTCCCAAGAAAGAGGGAAGGGTGAGGATGAGCCGTGGCTCCTGCTGCCAAGCTGAGAAGGACTTCTCGTTGCCGGGCGTCGTCCTGACCTTCCAGGGGGCCCTTCTGTGATGACCAACCTCCCCTTCCCCCGGGAGAAGGGACCAGCCAGAGTGAGTGTGAAGCTGAGGGAGGGTGGCTGGAAATGACCTTGGGCAGGAGACCCCCACAGGAAGCCAGCAGCCCATCAAATTACCTTCCTCTTTGGCTCAGGCTTTGATCTCTCCCAAATCCAGGCCAAAGCGAGGCCCCAGGCATCTTTCCCAGAAAGCTGTAGCCTGCACACCTTTGTCTGCATCCCCCAGGCCCTTGGACACCACCGGCTCCTCCTGGGTCCCCACACTCTTGCAGCCTGTCAGGGAGCTGCCTGCTGGCACTCAGTCCAGGCAATTAAGAAACGGCCTTTTTCTCCTCCTCGCTTCCCTAATTGTTATTTTTGTCCCTGCTTTCAAACCGTCCCTGGTTTTCATTTCATCTTGCCCCAGCCCAGTGCGCCCGGCAGAAAAAGCCAGCATGCTCAGTGGGAGGCAATTTTCCCAGCGTGTCCAACGATAATTCCAACACGACTGCTTTGTACATATAATTATAAAACCAGGGGCCACCAAAGTGCACCTATAGAGCAGAGTCTTGACTGTTCTTGGTTCTATTTTAATTATTAAGCCTTAAAGCAAAAACTAGGTTTCAAAGAAAACTTTCTGTACAGTCCTCAATAGAGTTAAAGGAGGAACATTTTAAGCTGATGAGCTGACACTTGTAGAAGCAAATATATTAAATAAATCATGATTCGTTTTGGGGGCAAAGTCTGACTTACATCAACTCTGGAAAAAATGGATCTTAATGAGTGACAGTTGGGTGTTTTCTGTCACTTCCTGAGGTAATGGCCGCAAGCTGACATTGCTCAGTGGGTGTCTCATACTTCTGAACAAAAGTTTTTTGGAGTGAGATAGACAAGGTGGAAATCCCAAGGTGACTGGAGGAATGTCTAATGAGTGGAAAGACATATTTACTGGCAGTCTGTATGTAAGCTGTGACAGTTGACAGGACTTGATTGTAACAAATATAGTTGATGAAGAAAAGGCTGACAGACGGAGAGAGGGGGCCAGGGTGGGGGGAGAGCGAGTCAAAAGCTCTGCCTTGGCTGAACCCTGTTAATGGTAAGTTGGATACAAAGCTCAGACTCATGAAAGGGAGCCGGCATGTCAAAACACAGAAATGTGTCGCGCTTGCAGGAGCGGGTAATAGGTTCGGATTTGTTGACTTCCTTGCCCATCATTTTAGAAGCGGGGGTTTCCGGTCACCTCTAGGGCCAGGAGCTGACCCTAGCTCTACAGATACAGGTGAATCTGTGACCCGGGGGTCCAGTGTTCCCAGGTCTGGGACAGGACAGGGCTTGGGTCCCTAATTTATGGTTGCCTCACCTGGGCAGCTACCAGGACCAAGAGCCACTGGGTTCTGGCTGATGGGCCCCAGTGGGCACCGGAGAGGCACCCATGGTGGGAGGAAGGAGACTGAGTGACAAGATGCCTCTGTGGTTTTCCATCCTGTGGGGCGCTTACCCCTTTCCTTCTGCTCTAGCCCCTCTCTTCTCAATTTCTCCTCTGCACCACCCGCCACCCTCTCCCCAGCAAAAAAGGAGTGATTGGCCTAGAAGAGGTAGAGCTGACTGGCATATTAAATGATGACACTTTGTAACTGACTGGTCAGGGCGTCAACAATTGGCTTGCCAGTGAGCTCTGCACTTCTTCCCCCAGGCAAATGTCACACTGAAACTAAACAGGATCTTTTTTCATCCTACATGCTGTTTTCTATGCCACATATTTTAGAGTTGAAAATAGGCTAACTCTTTAAAATGCACAGAGCAGGCTGTACTTTCATCGTGGGCTCATTTTGGAGCAGAGGCTGCTTGGGGAGGGGGAGTGAATAGCAGAAAGTGAGTCGAGGATGAGGGTTTTGGCCAACATCTTGACCTTGACTTTGTGTGTGTGTGTGTGTGTGTGTGTGTGTGGAATGAATGAATAAATGAAGGTAAAAATTAGAAGTTTTTGAAGATTGAAAGAGAAATGTATGGAACTGATTAGGGCAAAGAGCCTGAAGAGCCCTAAGCCTCTTAAATCAGGATAGGAGGTTGAACTTTTCCCCGGGCCACTTCATCAACACCTTGATTTCTCATCATCACCATTGTTCTTATTTTGATTTGGGCAAGCATTCTTTACTTTCACGTTGATTTTATGTCTACTCTATGATTTGGAAAATGGAATCAATTCCTGTTAATTTCTCAAATCTGAGTATCAGTTCCCTGACATTGATGTTGCCCCAGTTGAATGGAAACCCCTTTTCCAATAGTCTTGGCTATTGTGACCCACTTCCTCAAGGGTGGTTCTTGTGAACTCGATGCACAGCCTAGGGATGAGAGCTTGGGTAAGACTATGCCCGTGAAGGAGTCCATTTCAGGCCACAAGGCCTGGCCTGGCTCAGTGTCAAGGACAACTGTCAACTTCTTGGGCTCAGTGGTCTCCTTTCTCTTTCTTGTATTTCCCTCACCAACCTACCATTCCTGAAAATGTCCCCTACAGGGCTAAGTCAAATGGGGTGATAGAGGCATGGGTATTATGATTCTTCCAGAAGCTAGACCTTCTTAGTGCAACAGCAATTTTTAGAATAAGATTTGGGTCTGGGAGTGGGAGATTGAGTAGAGAGGGCTTTGTAGCTCAAGGAAGAGGATACATTTGGTTTAAGGTAAGAGAGTTGTTTTCAGGAGTGATGAGACACAGTTGTTCCTGCTTCTACCCCAGACACATAGGTCTATTATAATATATTGTTTCCTTTTTGTTGACTTGAGCAAGGAACTATTTTGTTCTGAACTTCAGTATCCTTATCTATAGAAGAAAGACATTGGTTTAGATGGCCTCAGAGGCCTCTTACTGCTCAAAATCTTTTGGATTTCATGCCCTACCAATGCAGGAAGATTAACAATGAGAAGAGAGAACAGGGGAGGAAAAACTTTCATTAACCAATCAAGGTCATAACTGTATGGCTAGGGCCTTCTGTCGTTAATTAGTAATGTTCTCATGGCCAACTAATCAGCAGGGGCTCCCAGGTGATCAGACCAGAGTCAAAAGAACTTAAGGATGAGCATCCAACAATATCCCCCCAAAGCCAACAACCTGGTTTTGGCTCCCCATAGCTATGCCACCCACTGATGCGTTTCTACTGCTGATGGCTGGGGCCTGGCAAGCCTGGGAGGCTGCTGGGTGAGCAGGATCTTCCGGGGCGCCATGGAACTATGAGTGGAGGGCTCCAGGAATGGGAATGGGTGTGGCTTCATTTTTCTACTTCTCTAAGGCAGGCCTGCCTATGTAAGAGTCAGAGGGGCTCTGGTGGACCTCTGCAACTGGGTTCAGTCCAACCTGGTTTGACAACAGGAAAGGGAAGACTTCTCAACGCTTCTCTGGCTAAGTGACTTTTCTCTTCTCTCCAAATATCTTTTTCCCATTGCTGAGTCCCAACCTACAAACTTCAGAATGTACCACTCATTCATGAGCCTGCGTGCTGGGTCAGACCGGCCCAGGGCTGAGAGCAGGGAGGCTTGGGCTCTGGCCTGTCCTTGGCTGCCTACTGGGCAGGGCAGTCATAGTACCTTTTCTAGGCCTTCACTTTCTCATGTGTAAAATGAGGGAGTTGGACAAAGTCAGTCATTTTCACTTTTAATTTTAAGTGACTCTCCACCAAATAAAACCTTCCCTAGAATCCCAATATTTATATGACAAACTTGTAAAGTTCTGATTGAAATGGAGTCAGGAGCCTGGCACCCCAACTTCTAGGTTTCCCAGGTTCCAGCCAGCAGCTCCAAGCGCCCCCCTCCTTGAGTCCTGTGTTCTCTGGCTCACAGTGGGGATACCTCGGGTCTGCACAGTAGCCAAGACCCCCCCCAGCCCACCCCTGCTGGTATACTGCATTTCCCCTCACCATCCACCTGAACTCGTTTTGTGGAAAGGAGAGGGCAGCCCAGCCTGGTCTTACTGAATTCACACTATCAGCAAGAAGGCAGAATTTTTTAGTTGGTCCAAGGAGTCCATAATGGGCCAGAAGCATTATGGGATTTTTCCTTTCCTTGAAGATTTAAATTATTGGCTGAGGAAGGAACCAGATTTTCACTTTAATCTCAGACAAACCCAATCTAGCAATTCTGGCTGCATGAGATCCACCCCCACCCCCCCCAATGTGTGAAGAAGGAATCATCCCTGCTAGAATTAACCCTTTGCTCACCAGGACTTTGTCTTCTTCAGACAGTGGTGACTTGAGCCTCAGAGGTCTCTACCCAAGGTCTCTACTCTTCTGAAAACCATCCACACTGGGGAATGGGGCTCCTTGTTTTGGACGGAAGAGAAGTTGTCGACCCCTTAATTCACTGGGGAGGGGAGCAGTATCCATGGATGCTGGAAATGAGGGGATTCTAGAAAAAGATATCCTTCCCTATATGAATAAACAATCAGAATCCTCTTTAGGAACTTTGGTGGCTGTGAATATAGGAGGAAGTCTGCTCTGAAATACGAGGCTTCATGTGGCTCCTTCTACCAAATGACTTCAGCAGGTTGCCTTAATAACGCTGAGCAAGAAACTGTGCTGAATACTTACTATGAACAATGCCATGTGCCACAGGCTTTGCATGGTTTATCTCATTTAATACAGCAATCCTGACAGATGACATCTCTTGTTATCCCTGTTTTACAGGTGAGGAAATTGAGACCTAAATGATTATTCAACATCACACAAACAGTAAGAAATGCAGCCAGAACCTGAACCCAAGTTTTTGCAACTCCCTGGTAATACCATCCACCATCGTTTCTCAACTTCCACTTCTTGGACACAGCTATGGGCCGAGGAGATGGGCTGTAATGGATTCCCGTCCTGCTCGGATGCTTGCTAGCTGTGCCACTTCTGGGCAGACAGTTCCTGCCATACAGGTTGCTCCAGGGCATGTGGGACACTGAGCCCTCCTATAATAACAGGGCTGCGGGGCGGATGTGGCTCAAATGGTTGAGCGTCCGTCTCGCACATGGAGGGACCTGGGTTTGATCCCTGGGACCTCTTGGTAAAAATAAAGAAAAATATAGAAGGTCCATGGGCCGCCAGTCCCTGCAAGCGAGTGAGCCGCTAGGCCCTGCCCGTGAATGCGCCGATAGCAAGCAGGTGTGCCACCAGGCCCCGCCGAGCCATGCAGCAAAATGATGATGTAACAGGAGAGTGACACAAGGGAGAGCCAAGAGACACTCCAAAAAACCAGGAACTAAGGTGGTGCAGGCGGTAGGACACCTCTCTCCCACATCAGAGTTTCCCAGGTTCGAATCCTGGTAAAGACAGGAGAAGGATGAGAAGAGAGGGCAGGAAACAGACATAGAGAATTGTACAGCAAATGGACACAAAAACAGCAAAAATGGGGGGGGGTAAAAATGGATAAAAGTACAAAATAAATAAATAAATTCTTAAAAAAAAAAAAAAAAAGAAGAACAGGGCTAGACATCCGGGTGCTGTCTGCGCGTGACATGGCCGAAGTGCTCCATGCACATCATCTCCTCTAAGGCTCACTTTGGTTCTAGGAGATAGACTCATTTTATCTCCTTTTTCTTGATGAAAACAAAACAAAGCAAAACATGAAGCACAGAGAGGTTAGGGACCTTGCCTGAGACCACACAGCCAGTAGCAGAAGTAGTCTGACTGCAGAGCCTGCCCCCAGCCACTACCTCTGTTGCTTTCTCCTTTTACATTCTGTAATTAGTTTGGCAACTATTTATGGAGTGTTTATTATGTGCATGTGCCAGGCACTAAGGCTACAAGGGTGAGCAACAAGGGTGCTCTCTTGGAACTTACATTCCAGAGGGGGAGACAGTGATCAAATGTGTGCAAATCTATAATGTGGAATTATAGCTATCAGAGCCTGTAACAGGGGACTTGATCTAGTTGGGGAGGGGGCAGGGAGGGCTTCCTGGAGGAAGCAGCGACAATCCAGCTGAGACCCGAGGGATGAGGAGGACGTAAGTAAAGGGTGGTGTGTTGGTGGGGGCATGTAGAGAACATTCCAGCAGAGGGAACAACATGTGTGAAGGCTTTTGGCTGGAGGGAGCGTGGGAGGGTGAGTGGAGCTTGACGGGAGAAAGGACTGTCTACACAGGACCCAGTGCAAAATGAAAATGTGGGGCTCCTTGTTCAAAAATGATGAAGAATTTCAAGCTGGCCAGATAAGCGAGCTTCTGTGCATGGAGTGCTGGGCACAAGTTGGGCTGGCGAGGTAGTTGGGGCAGATCACAGAGCCCTCAAGGCCGCGTGCGGATTCTCAGCCTCTGTCCTGAGAGCAATGGGAAGCCAGCACAGTGTGGTGGGCTGTGGGTGGGAGCCAGTCATTGCTGTGGCTGGCTTGGAGGGCAGCCAGGTGGAAGGGATGACAGCAAGGGGCCCAGCGCTGGGCAGCCTGAAAGCCTGAGAGCGCAGGCTCCTCCCCCTCCCCAGGTCTGGCCTGGTTTCCTCCTCCGTGGGAAAGGGAGAGTGACAGCAAATCCCTCAGTGACCAGAAAGCGTGGGCAAAGATCTGGGCCACGGAGCCTTTTCACGGTGGGTCTGCGTGGGCCTCGCGCAGAAGCGCCACGTCCGTTTCCCACTGACCTTCCTGAAGGCGGGTGCCTGAGTGTGACTCCCTCAAATGTCCAAAGCCGAGGCAGCTGAGGGCAGGTTGTGTGGGGGAGCTGCTGAAGAGCTCTTTAAACGGGGGGAACCGGGGCGAGGACATTGAGAAACGCATCCCAAGCACTTTGCCTTTGTGCTCCTTTCCGATGAGAAACGGCTGTTCCTACCAGTGTGTGTGCAGAGTAAACAAAACAGCCACAGAGACATTTTCTCAACACCAAAATCAATGGCTGCTCCCGCCCCTGCCCCGACCTGGCGTACTGTTCGCAAACAGACATTTTTACTGTGACAATTGTAACAGCTCAGTTGGAAGTTGCCGTCTGGCCACGCAGCTGAATCCAAGTCCGGATCCGCCTTCAAGTGCAGGTATCAGGGGCAACTTAGCGCCGCCATCCAGTTTTGGATTTTATGAAAAGTGCCAGGTTGGGAGTAGAGAAGCGTCGTGGTCCTTGCAGCTGGCCCTTGACAGTGTGTGTGTCGGGGGCTCGGGACACTGCTCAGCGCACTCTTTAAAACTGCCAGGCACGCTGAGGCTCAGGATGTTTTCTGTCTTCCTACAGCTCCGTCGGAACACCCGGCATGCCGTTGACTGCTACTGGGAAGGGCCAGTCAAGGGTCCCAGGATGTCAGCGACCAGCCCTTCCTGTCCCCACGCTGCCCTCACTGGGAAGAAGATCCCTGCCCCAGCCCAGGGTCTCCAAGATCCGGACGCCAAAGACCAGGGCGCCCTCGGGGCCTCGCTGTTTAGGTTAATTACGCACAGGAGGAGGCGCTGAGGCCTCCTCTCCGGGATGGTTGGCAGACTTGACTGGACTCGAAAATGAACGTCTTTGATTCCATCTGCAAAATTAGATCAGATTTGATAAAGTCAAGATGTAGCCTTTGAAGTATTCCCTATCAACGTAAGTGCTAAGAACACTCGGTGAAGGCGTCTGAGCAGTTCTGAAAGCAGCAGCACAGGAACTTCAATGAGGATTGCAGCTAAGGGCATGCCCAGA
Organism: Tolypeutes matacus; assembly: GCA_026826555.1. Lineage (NCBI taxonomy): Eukaryota > Metazoa > Chordata > Mammalia > Cingulata > Chlamyphoridae > Tolypeutes > Tolypeutes matacus. The sequence continues at coordinate 6,201,337 of JAKSZT010053836.1, forward strand.
AGGCACGGGACTGACTGCATCTGTCCTGCAGGCAATAAGCAATTGCTAAAGATTCCAGACTTCTCAAAGTTCAGAGGTCAACGTGGAGAAACTTTGCTGAACTGGTGATAGGCTGGGCTGTGTGGTTTGCAGTGTGTTTTTGGGGGGCTCTGAGTCCGGGCAGCTCTTCTGAGTCTTTGCCTCCGCAGGGGTGGGAGCGAGGCTGGTTCTTTCTCTTTAGCTTCCACACTGAGTTATGAATTAAACCCTCAGCTGCTTTCCTGGGATATGGTCCCTCCAGAGCCACAGGGCAGGACATCAGCAGGTGAAAAGCATCTGTTTATCCAAACGAAAGGCAAAAGATCTGTGCCGAAACCCAGCTCTGTCACCAGCTAGCTGTGCGGCCTCGGTGGAGTCCTTTAGAGTCCCCGCTTCTTCATCTTTCCAACGTTCCACTCCGGTCACAGTTATCAGGGTCCTTCCTTGTGCCAATAATAGCTCCCTCTCAGTTCCACTACATCCAACATCGGCCTAGTGTGCCTCTTCTCCGGACCAGAGCCCATGCTCGGTGCTGGGGAGAAGATGCAAAATGAATCCCTGTGTGGTCCCTCCAGGAGGAGCTCCCAGTCTAGCAGGGAACAGAGACCTAAACAAGTACTTTAGGAAGGTGCTAAGGGCAGCATGGGTGCAGACATAGAGTGTTATGGCAGCACAGGGGAGGGAGCAATGGATTTTGCCAGAGGGAGCCAAGGAAAGGTGCAGAAGTGTGAGAGAATCTGATGAGCTAAGGAACAAGAAAGCATTTCGCAATTTGTGGAGGGTTATACAAGGCGAGCTCTTGTTCTGATTTCAGGTAATACGAAACAGCATGCAAGCTGGAGTCTTTTCACTTAGCTTGGACTGGATTGATGGTAACTTGGGAAGCTCTTTCACTTCAAAAGAACAAAGGGATGCTGTGAGGGTTTGACTCCAATAATCAATGCTGAAGGGAAATTTTTTATTAAAAAAAAATTAAAGCTTGTGAGAGAGGCCAGCAGGAGGAGGGATCTCAGACTGAAATGCTGTTATACAGGTAGCTTAGATCCCTGGGGGGTAGGGGGGGGCACGTGCTATATCCCTAAGAGCCTCACTGATCTGAAGCTGAGATGGAGGCCCAGCTGTTGGCTCCTATGGCTGGGAAATCCAAGAAGGCCCAATGAGGAGTACACTGTTTTTACCAGTCCTCTATTAAATAAGAGTTGTGGGAGTGGACATCCTTTCCTTGTTCCTGATCTTAGGAGGAAAGCATTCAGTCTTTCATCATCAAGTATGATGTGAGCTGTATTTTTTGGGAGGTGCTCTTTATTCAAGTTGAAGAGGTTTCCCTCTAGTCCCAGTTTGCTGAGGCATTCTATCGTGAATGCCAAATGCTTTGCGTGAATCGGTATAATCACGAGATTTTCCTTCCTTAGCCTGTTGATGTGGTGGATTATTTAGACTGATTTTCTTTCCCTGCCCCCCTCCCCTTTTTTTGAGGTGCCCAGGGCTGGGGATTGAACCTGGGACCTCCTATATGGGAAGCAGGCACTCAACTGCTTGAGCCACATCTGCTCCCCTAGGTTGATTTTCTAATGTTGAACCAGCCTTGCATGCCTGGAATAAATCCCACCTGGTCATGGTGTATAATTCTTTTTATACACTGCTGGATTTGATTTGCTAATACTTTGCTGAGGATTTTTACTTCTAAGTTCAAGAACGATATTGCTTTGTAATTTTCTTTTTTTGTTCTCTCTCCAGCTGGTTTTGGTATTGTATAATGCTAACCTTATAAAATGGGATAGGAAATGTTCTCTCTTCTTCTGTTTTCTGGAACAGATTGTATAAAATTGCTGTTAATATGTTGTTTTTTAAGACACCTGATTGTCTTTGCTTAATCTTCTACACCCAAGCCCAGAAATACCTTTCAGTTGGCATGGTAGGGAAGATGGCCAAGTACCACACTCTGGAACTTGGGGAGACCACAGACCAGATTTCTGGTCCACTCTAGAAGTTGTTTTAAACTAACTCCACCTTAATATGATTACTCCATTATTGTGCTCCTTCCTTTACAGGTCATTTTTTTCTCATCTGTCCATCTGCCTATCAGTCTGTCCGTCTGCCCGCCCGCCCGCCCGTCCGTCCGTCCGTCCGTCCGTCCGTCCATCCATCCATCCATCCATCCATCCATCCATCCAGAGCACGAGGGCACAGTGGGACATGTGTCTGCCTGACCAACCAGCTCTCACCCTCCCTCTCTCCCTCCCTCCCTTGCCGCTTCCTTTCCTTATCTTTTGTCTTCACCTCAGATACAGAGTTGAGTTTAGCAAACTTTCCGTGAAGGGCACAATATAACCTTTGGTCCATTCACAGAAGCCCCCCTCACTCTCAATCTTCACCTCCATTCCTCCTCCACTGCTGATGCGCATGTTCATGTGTTTGACATTGTGTTATTTCCTATTGCTGCTATAACAAGCTACCGCAAGCAGGATGGCTTAAAACAACATGCATTTATTGCTTTGCAGTTCTGAAAGTCAGAAATTCAAAATGGGTCTCATTGGGCTAAGATCAAGTTGTTGGCAGGATTACATTTCTTCTAGAGCAGGGGTTCTTAACAAGGGGTCCTGAGCTTGAATTGAAATTCAAAAAAGCATTATTAATGTGGGAACATGTTGGTGCATGTGTGATATATTTATTAAATAATGCACAGTATAGTGTAGACTTAGTAAGGGGTCTGTGTTTTTCACCTGACTGGCAAAGGGGTCCATGGAACAAAAAAGGTTAAAAACCCCTGCCCTAGAGGTTGTAGGGGAGAATCCATTTTCTTGCCTCTTTCAGCTCCTAGAGGCTGCCTGTCCCCCTTGCCTTGTGGTCCCTTCCATGCTCAAAACCATCAATGGCCAGTCAAGACTTTCTCATGCTGCATCACCCTGATGCTGTCTCTCCTGCCTCCCTCTTTCACTTATAAGGACCCTTGTGATTACATTGGACCCACCAGGGCAATCTGGGATAATCTCCCCATCTCAAGGTCAGCTGATTAATAAACTTACTCCCATTTGCAACTTTAGCTCCCCCTTGCCATGTAATTTAACATATTCACAGGTTCTGGGGATTTGGGTGGGGATATCTTTGGGGGGCCATTATTCTGCCTATGACAGATATATACCATTGGATAAGTGGGTATCTTTGCAAAATATATAATATTTATTTGAGTGTGCAAGTATTTTTAATTTACATGAATGGAATCAGGCTATAGGTCTTTTGATTCTTGCCTTTTTAAATGCAATACTATGTTTTTAAGATCATGTCGTGCTCTCTCTATATGCATAGTGCATTATCCCACCTGCAGCACTGTATTCAATAATTTTCTTATTCTTTTCCAAGTGATGGACATCTAGATTGCTCCCAACTCCCCTCTATTACAGACTTTGCTGTGATGAACACCCTATGCCCATCACTTTATGGATATGGTTTGATTAGCTTACTTTTTTTTCATGAATTAATGTCACGGTGCTCCCCACAATGGCTGCCTCCATCTACACCCCACCAGAAGTGCATGGGGGTCCTCTTTCCTCATGTAATTTGGGCCTGTTTCTGCTTTGGGTTGCCAGCCCCAATCAGAAAAGGGAGGAAAAGAAATATTAACTGAGCACCTGCTATATGACCTACTAGCTGATGCTGTGTTGGATGCTTCACATACTTTATCCCCTTTAATCCTAAAATAATCTTGTGGGGTTGATACTATCAAACACATTTTAGAGATGGGAAAAGCAAGGCAGCAAGGCACTAAGTTCTTTGTCCAAGGTCTCAAGGTAAGTTGGTCAGTCTAGAATTTGAATCTAGGTGGGGCTAAGTGCCCATTCTCAGTGCCCCCAGTACACTCTGGGCATACCTTGCTCTTCATATATGTGGTAACTCCAAAGTCAAATTCTTTGTATGACAGAATGTTTAAGAACACAGGCTTTGGAGCCAGACCTTGGCTCGAACCGTGGTCATTATCACTTAGTAGCTACATGACCTTGAGTGAGCAGCCTAACTACTTTGTCTTGGTCTACTCGTCTAGAGATGGGGATAATATTCTCCAACTATGTTTGCGAAGCACTTAGCAGTGTGGGGTGCATGGAAGGGCTACGTAAATGGAAGGGATGCTGCAGTGTTATGTTGGTATCTCTACACCTGCCCCAGACGATAAGCTCCTTGAAGGTAAAGACTGTGCTTCTTTTGAACCATTTTTTTTTTCAACTAATATAGTGCCCGCCTCCTCAAAAACTGTTCCTTGAACTCCTTATCTCCAAAGCTCATGATAACTAGGGCTGAAGATTTCCACCACCCTTGGGGAGGAGGGGGTGGGGAAGGGGTCTCAGATCTCTAGAATACTTAGCAGAGTAAGGGGAGAAGAGCGTCTTCCTTTCATGATCCTTGCCAGACTTTGTTCCTATCCTCTCCATAATGTCTCTTCCTGCTTGCTTCCCGCCTCTCTCTTCTGTTGGTCTGGTCCCCAGTCTCTTAAATCCCTCTCACTCCCTCTGGGGGAACCAAGATGCTATTCCCTTTTCTGTTGTGGAAGTTTCCTCCTGGTGCAGGGGAATCACATGGCCACAAGCATTTCTCCTTTGGAGGAAGGAAGCTGGTGCAACTCACGGCTTGCCTGTCAATTAGGCAATTCTGCACCTGTGTGATTTCCTTAAGCACTTAATAAAAATTGGGTGATTAGAGTACCTGAGGCAGCACTTTCTTAAATAGTCATTAAACAATCATTACATTACAATCATTACAGATGGAAATAGCTACAACCGGCTGCTGAGAGTGTGTGACTCCTTACAACATAATCCTTTTTCAAGTCAGAATGAATGTGTAATCAAAGCACAAAAGGGAACAGTTTCAAAGTTCTGAGGTTTCTCAGGCAAACCTATAATACATCAAGCAGCCTAAATTGGTGTCCAAAATGTTCAATGAGAATTGACACACAGTGTAGTGTTCTAAGTAATTCACCGCTTAAGTCAGGTTTTTCCCCCTTCTTCTCCTTTCAGGAAGTCTTCACAGTCTTTCAAGTTTGGGCACTGCTGCTTATTTTAGTGAAGTTGGAGAAGTTGTGATTGAGACACATTCTACTCGATATTGAGTGAGTCCTCAGGAGACTTTTTAATGCCTGCTGAGGTTCAAAATCCAGATCTAACACTTAAAAGCCGTGTGACCTTAAGGAAGTTACCTAATCATTCTGAGCCTCAGTTTCTCCATTGTTAAAATGTGATTGATAACAGTACCTGCAGCATGGTAAGCATTTATCAAATGTTAGTGGAATTACTAACCCCTGTGTGTTCCCGTGGATGTTTCTGGAATGGAAAGGGAGATAAATTAACTGTGGAGACTTCCCTGCTCAAAGATATCATTCTCTTCGATACTCCACCAGTTATAAAACTTTAGGGTTCATAAAAATCAAGGGGGTTGTTTAAAATGTAGATCCCTGGAGCCCACCAGGAGAGATTCTGATGCAGTAGGGGTAAAATCCATAATTTTAACAAGCCCCCAAGTGATGCTAATGCAGATGGTTCAAAGCCTACAACTTAAGAAATTAATTAGGGTAATTTAAAAGATACCCTCAGGAATAGCTAGAGCTATAGTCATTTATTGCTTCAACCAGATAGCTTTCCTACCAATGCTTCTAACCTGCCATTCTTGAGAAAACAGCAGTTGGTAGCTGGAGAGGAGAGAGGAGCAACCTTGGCTGTTAGGCATACCTGGAGAGGATAAACTGTAGATGGTACACCTTGACTACAAGAGGCATTGGCCAGTAGGCCAAAGAAGGTTGCAATGGTAGAGATGAAATTTGCTAAAGACAAGCCTTGGCTAGCATGTAGCTATTGTCAGGATTTGCTTTGTGGCAAAGATCACCGTATATCTACTAAAAACCCTTTGGGGGAAGCGGCTGTGGCTCAATCAGTAGGGCTCCTGTTTACCATATGGGAGGCCCCGGGTTCAGTTCCCGGGGCCTCCTGGTGAAGGCAAGCCCACCCGCACGGCGTGGTTAGCTGACCCAGTGAGCACAAGCAGCAAGGGGGGGATAAATGAATAAATAAATAAAATCTTTAAAAAAAAAAACAACAAAAAAAAAACCCTTTGGAATTGGTTAGCGATGGCTGTTTCCTATTGATAAGAGCACACTCATCTTGTTTTATGGGGTTTGGACATATACTTTTGTTCTTTCTTCCTGTTGGCATCAATTTCCTAAAATCAGGGCCGGCATTCTCAGCTCTCTCTGGTTTTAGATGTCAAGTAATTTGGAAGTAGAACAAATGAGGCTATTTATGGCAGAGCTGTATGTCGGGTGATCAGATGCTCTACAGAGGGAAGTGATTGCCCTGATGTGGGCGGGGTAAGGCCAGGTCTTTTGGGTTCCAATATTAGATATGTGCTCTCACAGGGAAGGGTATGAAGGATATTCACTGTTACCTGGAAAATCACCCAGGGCAGTGTATATGTGATTCAACTCAGTTCATGTCTTGGATGAATTTAGTTGGTATCAGGGCATGGATGGTGCAAGATCTGCTATGAGAGAGGGTTTTGTATGAGAGCTGAAAGTAAGGGCCGAGATAATTCAATAAGGAAAACAAACTTTCCCCCCCATTGTCTTTCTATATTCACAGCTGAAGGATTAATTTCATTTTTTTAAAATTGATTTCTGATTATAAAAGTAATATATGTTCATTGTGGAAAACAAGGAAAAGTTTTGGTATAGCCTTCGGATATTTGTCCTAAGCAATGCACATATTTAGATTTTATAAAATTGAAATACTGTAGAAATTCTTTTGTAGTTGGACTTCTTTTCACTTACAAAGGACATTATGAAAAAAGTTCCCTATATTAATGGGAATTTTTGATTCCCTATTTTCCATGGCTCTAATCCAATATATCATTATTTATTATTTAAAAAGTGAATCTCCTAGTATTGGGCATTCAGGTTATTTTTACTCATTTTTCCTAATCTACAGAATTGTGATGAAAATTCATACATGTGGATCTTTGTGTACATTTCTGATTATTTCCTCAAGGTAAAATTCTTAGAATTCCTTAATAAAAAGGTATGTGCATTTTAAAAGTCTTTGATCTCTATTTGTCAAATTACCATTCAGAAAGGTTGTTTCAGTTTCCATTTCTACCAGTTGTCTAGGAAAGTGCCCATTTCCCAACCTCCTTGTCAGCATTGAGTCTTACTGTTGACTTTTTAAAACATCTTGGGCTTCTTTAGACAACTCGTGTAGCTACCATATTGTTCTCTACCTGATCTCTCAATGGCTGCTGGCTGTGGTTTGAGTGAAATTATGCATCGCACCAGTTTTCTGAATTGTGGACATAGCAGCGTCTGTGAGAACTGTTAATTTTCTTTGCCTTGAGGAACAAGTATTTAGAGTAAGAATCAGCCTGCCTTCTCCCCAACGAAGAATTAGAACAAATCGATCACCTTTTGGCTCAGCCTGGATGTTAACTAGCTAAAGGAGTCATCCTTAACAGGGGTTGGAAGTTCTTTATTTGTAGAGAGATGAGCATTTGTGTGGATAGTGCCAAAAATAACCCTCATGTCTCTAAACACTGTGTGTGGTGGTGGCGGTGGTGTGTGGGTGTTCAGATGTGGGCTCAAGAGGGACTGACAAGAATTGCATAGTTTGTTCATTTTCATAGAAGCTCACCTCTTTCCTTAAGTCCAGACTTTGGAATTAGCTTGTAAAGGGATGTATGTGGCGCAGATTGTTCCCCGAGCCTGCCCACTCTGGGGACCCCACCGCCAATGTGCTATGGAAGGAGGTTAACACTCAGGGCAAGCTTTCCCCCAGTTGGTATGAACCGAGACCTTGGCGGCTACGATTGAGATGCAGAGGGTTCCCCGATGGCCACCCCCCTGAGAACGCCTTGCTGTCCTCTTCTGAGTGAAGCCAAGAATGGCAGATCACAAGCAGAGCTGCTTCCACCTTCCCCACCCATCAGGAAGCATGAGAGCTGTCGAGTTCTCTTCCTTGTCTTGGTTGTTCGGATTTGTAGCCTAAAAGTTTGAATCAGCGCCTGCTGGTCAGGAGGGCAGAAGAGAGTAAGACAAGGAAGGGGCAGGATGAGGGTCCCCAAGTGCCGTGAAACAGTGAGAAAAGCTTCCTTGAGTCGGGAAGTTATGGGAGGAGACCTAAGTTGGTTGCCAGGAGGACTGAATGCTTGTCCCAGCCCTGCCACCATAGAGCTGTGTGACCTCAGGCTCGTCTTCAAACCCTCACGGCCTCATTGGCCTCATTGGTCAACGGAGGACATTGCTGGCCAAGACCAAGGTCCTTGCAGCTTTGACTTTCTAAGGGGTGTTGATATCTCAGGGGCACCAAGGGGAGGCGCTGCTGTAGAGGACCTGCATCCTGAAAAAAGTCCTGCCTCACACCCCACTGCATTCCAAATAAACAAACGCTCCGCAAAGCCGTGAAATTAAGGTAAGTGGATCCAACAGTGTTCTGACTTCACGCAGAACTTCTTTGATGACTTCTGGGGAAATATCAAATTCTTTCCTCCAACTTTGCTTTTGGTGTCCCTGGGAAGTGGGGGAAACGGGGCTGCTGGGGAGAAGGCAAGCCCAAAGCCCAAGAATCTTGATGCCAAGATTCTTCAGCCAGAGGGTACCCCCAAATCATCTTGGACCTTGAGGGCAGCTGGGAGAGGCCCAGTGTTTCAAACCACAGGCTGGATTGAAGCAGCATTCAATCTGGGGTCCTGCCTGTCTCGTAGGGTTTTCCTAGCTTGTAATAACAACCCTTTTAATGTGTCATTTAGTTTTTCTCATCCTCTCTAAGAAACAGTGAGGTAACCGGGCCAAGATAATTGCTAAACACCTGCAAGACGCAGGCCTTGTGCCATGAGCACGAGGGAGCCCCTGCCAAGGTCACGGCCACCCGGATCAGCTGGCCGTTCCCTCCCCCACCGCCCAAACACCTGCAGAGGCCTGTCGCCTGGGCCAGGAGGGTCTATTAGGGGTCTTGTAATTGAGACGGGGTGAAGGAGTTTACAATGGCTCAAGAGTGGGAGCGAGGGGGATGGCTTGCATGACAGGAAACTGTCTCCCGCGCTGTGCCGAGCAGGCTGGAAAGGTGGCCTGGGTAAAAATGGGGTCAGCTAATCCTGATGGGAATAAGAGGAGGAGAGCCCATCATCATAATCGCGGCTAATGGAGTCCAGATGGAAAAACAGAGTTGTTCTCATTAGCATGGTCACACACATGCTCACACGTGCATGCACACACACTCAGAGATGCTCTCTCCACCCCATGCCCACCGTCCTGATTGAGAAGTACTGTCAGATAAGAAGAGCCCACACTGCAGAGCTCGGTGGGATCATTGTCAATTATTTCTTTCACAACATCCATGCATAAGTAATAGTTTCATTAACCTTGAGACTTCTGCAGATGAGTCGAAAACCCAGGCTCACACGGCCAATTAACTGGCCATACGTTTTGCACGGAGTGTGGAAATACCTTTCTCTTCTCCTTAAACACTGCCTGACTTTTCAACTGTATTTCCTGAGTGTTAAGGTAATGTCGCTGAAAGGAAATATGGCCCAAAAGCAGGAAACTTTTTCCCCCCTCTCTGGGATGCAGCTGTTCTTGAGGTTTGGGTTGTTAATTCAAACCACTCCCAGGTGCCTATTTCATATTATCTCTTGTTTAGAACAAAATAAAACGAAACTGTCAAAACCTTTCTGCCTTGCTCAGCTCTGGGCTCAACAGCCCCATAAAGGGACCAGTGCAAGGAAGCAACTCTACAAAGTACTTGCCTTCCTTTGAGATGCGCAGGACTCGGTGGTGTTTCTCTGGCTTCCAGGTGAGTCCCCTGCCTGGACCCAACACGCCTTCCCGTGGAAAGCGCTCTGGTAGTCCCGCTTCCAGGGCTCCATTCCTACCTCTAGGTCTTTGCTCCTGATGTTCATTGCCAGGATCCCCTTTTCCACGCCACCTCAAATTCATCTTCCAAAGTTTCCTCTCTGAATCTTCCCCCAAGCACTCTGATTCTCTGGTTTTGACATATAGTATGTGCTCAGTAAATGCCAGCTATTATTATTACTTCTATTTGTGAAGCAGACCAGCTCCTTGGGGCTCATAAAATATATAATAGCATGAGGACTCTCAGGTGGATTATATTTGGCTGTAATCTGCATGTATCCCAGTATGCCATTTATAATCATACACTGATTTTATACAACGGATGCTTCCTTAAGGTGGTTGTTTGTCTTTTTTTGCCATCTGCCCTTGTACCAAGAACAGGCGCTGAGAGAGGCTCAGAGCAGGGGCTGGCGGCATCTTTGCTTCGAGGCCCAGGGTCCTCCTGAGGAGGAGGGTGTGTGGCTTTTAGGTTCCGAACCATTCCGACGTTTAATGACTTTCCCCTTTCTATCCAAAGTGATCTCTTTTTCACAGCAGCACAGGGAGAGTGGCTCCTTTGGGTGTCTTTGTTTTCATGGTGGGAGTTTCCAGGGCTCAGTTAGGTGGCATCAAGGATTGAGGGCAGCTGTCACTCCTTTTAGTGGGGAATGGTCAATTGGTCACTGAACCGGAGCCTTGACCCAACCCCTGGTCCACTGAGGCCTCCGCCCATCTGGCTGTCATCCCCCTTTCCAGCATGGCCCCCGGTGAACCTCGCCGCGTCATTGTATGGCAGGAAGGAAACGGGCTCAGTCTCCTTACCTGGTGGCCTTCTGCCTCCACGGGCCCCGTCCTCTCTTGCTGAACTGCCCGGGCTTCCTTTCTGTGAGAGTCTGCAAGCAAGAGGAGGGTGAGGCCAAAGTGTCCTCACTTTGGCGAATGGGGGAAATTTCTGGAAAATAAACTTTCAGTGCACAGCCCCCCAGAAAGGCTAAGTGGGTGTCCTTTTTCAGTACTCTCGCATGGATCTGGCCACCTCCGATGGACGCCTGTGCTGTTCTTAAAACCCCTTGGAGACAGAAGTCACCCACGCTCTGGAAGAGAAGCCAGGCACCTTGTATGAAAGAGCACATTTTGTATTTTGAGCCACTTTCTCTATAGCCTGGGGCCTGACTGCTTTTAGGTTTAGCCTCACATCTTGGCCTGGGATCCTGTGGAGACTTGGAAGGACTTAAAGAAGCAATTCAGACCCAGAGCCCTTGTTTTTGGAGAACTGACCTTCCATCTGTTGACAATCAAATATTGAACCTATTAAGAGTGGCAGGTCCCCAAGCAGGGAGGAAGGAAGGAATTTCCCATAATCCCTGGAGACAAAGGGGCTTTTGACTACACCTGGGGGTGAAGGGTGACCAGTGCAGGTCACAGTGAGCTGGGGATCAGATGAGTGGGAGAGCAGCCGGTGGGATGGGAGCTGTGGTCTGCCCAGCTCCCAGTTCTGATTTGCCAAGTAAGGGGGAGCAAGGAGAAGGGGAACGCAACAGAGAGTGCCTAGCTGCGAGAGACTCTGGGATTCGGACACCGGGCCCCTCGACTGGCGTCCCTGCACTCCTGTGCTGGTGCCTTTCCATGGTCTCTGCTTGTCCCCTCTGCTCTGTGCCTTTACACTCTCTTCTTGCTGCCTACAGTTCTCTTAGGAAGTCTGGTGCCCACCAGGCTCTCTGCAATGCCTTTTTATCCAGGTGCAGAGTAAGAGGCCACACTGGTCTTTTGGAATCCTGGTTCCCCCACCCCCTAACCTGCTGTGAGTCCTGGGGAGATGTTTTAACTGCTCCAAACCAAAGTTGCCTCACCGCCCAATGGGGACATCATCAGGTTCTGTGAAGGGGCACACCTGCAGGCCCAGGCCTGTGCCGTGCACACAAGTCCTTTCCTGAAGGCAAGGTGAGTCTGCACCAGAAGAGATGGTAGCCCCTGGAACCTGCCGTGAGGCGTTTCTGGAGGTTCTATTTCTTGGGGTGGGCCTCTACATGGAGCCAATGACCTTCCATTTGATTGTGGTGCCCGGAGAGTCGGGGTTCCTGGGTCTTTCCAGCCCTCTGGTGGGAAGAAAAGATCCTTAGGCTCGTGCTCAGGCTATCTGGCTTCTCCACCATCTCTTAATCACTGAGCCTGAGACTCCTCACATGTGTAGGAGGACAAGAAAACCTGTCTTACTTCACAGCACTGTCCTGGGGAAGAGAGTGTTTACAAAAATACTTTGAAAATTAGAAAGCACATGGAAGATACAAGGAATTATGATTACCTCATTCAGCAGTTAGAAAACACATCCATACGAAGAGAGGCCCTGGAGTCACCCAGCGTACAAAACAGGCGGCTGTGTGTTCTTGTGTTCTGAGAGGAAGACCAGGTCAGCTGACTGTATTCAAGGAAACGAGCTGAAACTTCACGGGGGGAGACAGCTGACTCCACAAGAGGAGAATCTTGGCTCAGTTGTGCAGAGTCGGAAAGCTCCTTAGATAGCAACCTCCTTTGCTTTGCAAATGGGAAAACAGGATCAGAGGGCTTAAGGGGCTTCCTGAGGCCCCCAGCTAGGAACTAGAGAGGCAGAATGGCTCCAAGGCCCAGTGTGCCTTCTGTCACATCCCGGGGCCTCCCTTGCCTGTGAGATTATTTAAATCCTCAAATTGCCCTGCTATGGGATGGTATTGATGGAATTGCTGAAGACTGCATAGCAATCTTCGATTCCTGAGGGGGATGGCATGCTGGAAGGCCCTGCCCGATCTAGCCTCTCCCCCATGACCACATTTATCTCCCACTCTTCCCCCTGCAAACTCTTTGTCTTTGCTTTCCCAGACACCACTTTCATTCTTGTCTCCAGGAGTTTGTTCAAGATGGAGCAGGGCTAGAAGCTGGAGACCAGCGTGACCGGGGCCCACTATGTCATGGGCACTGTGCTGGGTTTCTTCTACACATATGGTTTTGCCACTTAATCCTCCCAAGAACTTCAAGGTCAGCTGAGGATTGTTGCAGTAGGTGATTATTGAATTAATGATTGAGTGAATGGATGGATGACTGTTCATTATGCTTGTTTTGCTTTTTGGTGATCTAGAACCGAATCATCCATGTTGTTCTTGTCCTTTTCCTATTTCTCTTCCTGTTTTCTTATTGCTAAGGGGCCCATCCAGGATGGCTCCCAGCTATGAGTGTCCAGAGAGAGAACCACACTCAGTTGCCTGTTGGCTCAAAGGAAACCAAGAATCCAAAGTTCAGAGTGCACAAAGTAGATGTGAATTTCTCAACTCCAATCCACAGTCCTGGCATATAAATAATAACCTGTACATTTATATGCATAGCTTTCCATGGAGACAATGGGACAGGTCAAGGGCATGTGCAATTCTTATTCCTTCTTTCAGGGACTGCCATTCCAGTCAAGCATGGAATACTGTATACTCCAGTTGCAAAATAGAAGGAACATGCTGTGTCTGGGTGAGAATTTGTCTCTATTCCAAGCTTGGTCAGCTATTTTCATGATTTAAAGCAGCCTCCAAGTGACCCTTCCTGTTTCAGTTTTTCGGGTGTAAAATGGAGCTATACTATCTGCACAGCTGGCCTCAAGTTTATGATCTGCAAAGGGCTTTTACCTTGTTTCAGCTGACCTTGTATGGCACACTAGAAATATGTGCCTAGGAGGACAAATTGACCAAGTTTCAGTTCTCATCTTGTTGACACCAACTTCATACTTGATCTTTTTGTGCCATCTCTTCACTTACAAAATGGAAATAATAATAATTCCTGACCTGCTTTGCTTTTATATGGTTATAGAAAATTAAGAGTTGCTAGAGATGAAAGTGCTTTGAGAATGATAAAGTGCTACTCATATCAAGTTAATTCTAATAAAGATAATGTCAGATGATCATCTGCTAAAATTTCTTCAGTTTGTGAATGACTCATTTGAAAACGAAAGTTTTTGTGGTTCTGTTTATTTGATTTATAATTGTGATTTATTTCTCAATTTGGCATGGGAAGATAGTATGGGAGCATCCAACTATTTTAAACAAATACTGCTATTATTTCCCAAAGCCCTAATCTCTGGACAGTTTGACATGTTGGGCCAAGATTGCCTGTGGGTACAGGGTATTTGATGACTGTTAGAGGAAAAGAACCTTTTTACCAAGGTGGAGCTTGGATACAAGAAGGGAAAGGAGAGGCAAAGTAGAGAAGGAGGAAGGTGCTATGTATTACAGGCTGGAATGAATTAATCATGACATACTGCAAAAAACCAACCAAACAAACCAAACCCCCACCCAACAAAAGGGCCTGGCTTTCATTTAACAGTCAATCAAATTGCTAAGAAACCTTAGGCCTCCTATGATGAGCAAACCAAATATTTCATCCAGTCAGGTCTGTGATGAGTCAAGGTAAGAGGCAAAGCAATAACCAGACTCATCCATGACCATTTGGCTTGTAGCAATCATCAGAGCCTAGGACTGCGGCGAGAAAGAAACCTGGGATGGGCAGGGAGCCACATGCACAGCCTCGTGCTCCATGCATTGTAAACAGCCGCTACATCTGGGCACCTCCTGTTCCTTTACCTTAGCATGGGGAGGAACACGGCCTGGCCCGCTGAAAGATGAGCTAAGCCTTGGGAGGAAGCTGAAAAAGGCAGATGATGAAAATGTTTAGAGAGTGCAGTGTCTCCTCCAGAAAGGGGCGTGGGGTTGGATAGGTTGGGTATTTCCATGGACTTTAGGTTTGCGTTCTTTCTGAAGCAGCTTGCTCAGGCTTCATTCACTCCCTGACAATTGGGGGGTTGGGCTGGGGTGGGTAGAGTGGCCTTGGCGACAGAAACAGTAGCTTGCTGTGGAGAGTTTGTCCTTTGACCCAGGTGCACAAGAGTGACGGAAGTTATTGCATCTGTCTGCTTAGCACATCTGATTTCTCCTCCCCTCTCTTCTGTTAGCACAAGCCCTTCCATGTGATGGAGTCTGTAAAACTGACTCTCCTTGCCATGTGATGGGCTAAGACATAAGCATACGACCCAAGTACGGCTGACTAGAGTCCTTCCCTGAGATTGATAAATGGATGCTGGGAGAAGGATACTGGCCCTCCTTTTGGGGGACAGCTAAGCTTTGAAGCTCTAGTTTTGGAATTGCTGGTGGCTGGCTTTCTCACATCACAGAGAAAGCATGGAGGAAAAGGGCCCAACGACATCACCTGAGCCCCCCAGAGCCAATGAGCCAAAAAAGTTCCTTTTGTTTGTGTAAGCTGATTTGAGTTGGGTTTCTGTCACTTGAACCCAAGATAGTCGGAGGAGGACAGTGAGGGGTGGCTGTGAGGGGGGAAGGCAGGACTGGGCAAGTGAGGCATCAAAGAGCAAAAGGAAACGAAGCAGGAGAGGCAGCGTGATCTGACAGCCCTCTTTAGATAACATACTCTGGTTTCTGAGGCTGTGTGAAGCTTGCCCTCTGAGAAGGGACAGTCACTGGAGAAGGACAGATCCACTCTCCTCGGGGAATTAGCTCCCTGACTCCTGGAGTGTGATCGTGCACATATACTCAGTTCTCCCTCTGCTAGGCCACTCCTTAGCAGACCAAAAAAAGACCCACCAGGAATGTTGCCCAGTTAGGATGCTGAGGTTAAGTATGAGGGCTTGGGAATTAGCCTTTGCTTTCTACCCTCAACCCTTACTAGCAGAACAACCTGGGGCAGGTACTTAAGCTCTCTGTCCTCAGCTTCTCCACCTCTAAAATAGGTCTGGGAGGAGGATTCCATCTGCCAGTTCACGGGAAGAGCTTCACTCCAGGGCCAGCCCATGGGAAACACTCAATTTCCCATTAGTGGAAAACAATGAAATAGATTATAAGACACCTACACTATTGAAGGAAACGGCAATTTAAAGACTGAGGTTGCTTTAGTAACTTGGAAGAACTGCAGAATAACACTGTTATGATTTTTAAAAAGTGATATAAACTTCAATTATAAAGTTTAATTTTCTTTTAAAAGGAAGTTACAGAATCATGTGTATAGTAAGAATACATTTTGTTTTTGACAAAAGTATGTAAGTACTTTTGTTAAAAGTAAGTACTCTTGGGGAAGCGGCTGTGGCTCAATCAGTGGGGCTCCCGTTTACCATATGGGAGGCCCCGGGTTCAGTTCCCGGGGCCTCCTGGTGAAGGCAAGCCCGCCCGTATGGCGTGGTTAGCTGACCCAGCGAGCACAAGCAGCAAGGGGGGGATAAATGAATAAATAAATAAAATCTTAAAAAAAAAAAAAAAAAAAGTACTCTTGGATCCATGTGGTGAGCAAAGGAAAAAGGATGGACAGCTGTATACCAAATTGTTTACCGTGCTTCTATGTGGATGTTAGTGGGATGCAAGGGACAGCGATGTCACTTTTACTTTAGGCACTTTAGTATTGCCCAGATTATTACAATGATCCAATGTTATTCTTGCCACGTTAATACATAAAGTTAGATTGCAATCATTTGTATCATACTTTTACACTTTCAAAGTGCCTTCATGGTGGGAATGTAAAATGGTACAGTTACATTGGTATACAGTTTTGCAATTTGTCAAACATTATAGAGTTACCATATGGGCCAGCAATTCCACTCCTAGGTATATACCCGGGAGAAGTGAAAACATTTGTTCATGCAAAAACTGTACATGAATGTTCATAGCAGCATTATTGATAATGGGCAAAAAAAGGAATCAGCCCAAATCTTCATCAGCTGATGAATGGGCAAATAAAATGTGTTCCATCATACAACAAAATATTCAGCCATAAAAAGGAATGAAGTACTAATACATACTACTACAACCTAGATGAACCTTGAAAACACTATGGTAGGTGAAAGAAGCAGGTCACAAAACACCACATATTATATGATTCTATTATATGAAATGTCCAGAATAGACAGATCTATAGAGACAGTGGATTAATGGTAGCCAGGGCCTGGGATGGTGGTGCAATGGGGGTTGGAGGTGATGGCTAAGGACATGGGGTTTCCTTTTGGGGTAATGAAAATGGTCTAATATTGATTGTGGTGACATATTCTAAAATTGATTCTTGACTTTGAATATACTAAAATTCATCGGATTGCACACTTGAAATCATGAATTATACAGTATGCAAATAATATCTGAAAAAAAGCTGTTATAAAACAAAACAAAACAAAGTATTTTAAGTTGTGCAGATAGTTATTTACACCAAATTTAGGAGGCAGATATAACATCAAGGAACAGACATAGAAAGGCTAACCGCTTTTCAGATCTCTCAAGAAGGAAGAGGAGTTAGCAAAGTCCTGACCAGGTTTACATTTTTCATAGCTCCCACCATTTAAAACATCCCATAAAAGACAAGCTCAAGAGAACCCAAATATTCCTCAACGAGGGAACGGATCAACAAACGATGGCACCCACACAACGGAATAGTCCTCAGCATTTAAAAGGAACCAACTCCTGACGCTTAGAACAAGGTGAATGAATCTCAACACATTATGCTGAGTGAAAGAGGCCAGATGGAGAGACTAGATGGTACCTGATTCCGTTTATACAACATTCTGGAAAAGGCAAAACCATTCTGGCAGGAAACAGAAGAGTGGTTGTGATGGGGGGCAGAGGGGTGATGGGAGGGCTTGATTTTCCAAGGAACACAAGGGAACTTTTGGGGATGAGGGAAATGCCCTCCATCTTGATTATGGTGATGGTTATACAATGTTTGCATTTGTCTACACTCACAGAACTGTACACTAAAAAAGGTGAATTTTCTGTAGGTAAATTATAACTTTAAAAGTGGGGGGAAATCACATGTAGAACACATTTGGATGTTTCGATGAGGTGGACGGGCACTGAAAAGAGGTATCTGGTCAGAGAATGGGGCTGTCACCATCCCCTGAGCCTCAGGTGACCCATAAGCAGTCTGGGCTTCCTTGTCCCTTGGAGTTGCAGGCCTAAATGCCAGGGGCCTTTGTCATGTCTGTTTCTTCCTGGGGGCCGTGGCTCTCGGTCCCCTTTGCCTCTTGCATCCGCACACAGTTGCCTTTTCATCTCACGCCAGCCTGGTGAGACCTCAGCTCGGTTTCTCTGAAATCCGCACACACCAAGCAATGGGTTCTCGGTGGACTTCACAGAAGCTGGGGTGGGGCGGTGCCACGGGGCAGGGCCACGGCCTGTGGGTCTAGACCTCTGCCCCCTTGCCTTTCTCCTTGTGTTTCTGCTCCCTGACCCCTCTTCCGGGCTTGGCCCTGGGATTTCCAAATTCTTTTCCCTTGGTTAGGCAGGGCAGCTGTGCTTTTCCCAGCACCTCTTCTCCAGAGAAGCTCTCCAGACTCATCCAGGTCCTCAGCAGAACGCAGGGCTTTCTTTTTAGAAGGATCCATCCTCCTTGGTGTTAGGAAGAACAACTACGTGTGTTTTCCCAATCCCACCTGGCAGTGGGGGCCCAGGAGTCTGTGGGGATGAACGTGCCTCATGCCTTTCTGAGTTCTGGTCCTCCCCAGAGCACTGGGCGCTGGTGGAGCTGCTCGGAGCCTGCGCGGCCCATCCATACGCGGCCACAGCGACCGCCACTTCCAAACCGTCTCCACAAAGGTCCCCTCCTGGGCCCGGGGACATGCCAGCTCTCCTCCTGCCTTTAAAATTCAGGACGGCTGTTTGCACTTGGCATTTCCTCTTGTCCGTGCTTTTCCTCAGGCGCGCACACCCCCTTTCACTTCCTCCATTTGTCATCTCTGTCAGAGAACAGGCCCTCATTGTTTCGGGCCGGAGCTGCAGCCCCAGCAGCTCCAGCCAGCCCCCATTACTGGGCTAATTAGCGGCCCGGCGGCTTGGCTTCCTAGGCCCTCCCGGGGAAGGGCTTGTGTGCTCCCGAGGAGGCCGCGCTCCCTGCCCGCTCTGGGGGCGCCGCCGCCTCACCCCAGCCTGGCCGCCCATCTCCAGGCTGGGCCTTCTTCCCGCTCCCAGTCCTTTCCTCTCGTCTCTGCGAACGTGAAACAATTTCCTCCTTTCACAGGGGCTCCATGGCAGGCAGATTAATGAACGCGAGCCCAGCACAGGGGCGAGCCTGCCAAAAAATGTCTGGGACGCATTCAGCGGTCCGCCAGGCGGGCTGCAGGAGGGACAATCAGAGGCAACAATGGACACAGAGCTGCGCAGTCAAGTTCCCAGCAGTGGCTGCAGCTCTAATCTGACCTGGAGTTCCACTGCGGAAATGATCTTCCACCTCCAGCTCCCCAGCCAGCCTGCCTGCCCCTCCATCTCCCTGCAAGCCTCCTACCCCCAGAAGCCAGCTCTGAGACTCCTTGATGCTTTTAGAAGTAAAGAACGAGCAACAGCTAGCAGCCCCAGCCATAAACACCCAGTGCCGAGTGTGCCCCGTTAGGGCTTTGGCATGGGGCCTGTGATGGATGGGAGCAGAGAGAGAGGCACTTTTGTTAGCAGGCATCCCGCCAGGCTCTCTGCTGCCCCATGCTCTGTTATAAAACTACAGGGCAAGGGCAGGACCGGTTGGGTGTTTTTAGGAGGCTGTTTCTTTTCTTTCTTTCAGTGGAGTTCATAACAAACTGGTGAGTAGGACTCACTCCTCAAAATGGGAAACAGATGGTCCTAGTGTGGGCCTTGGGGATATTTGCTTTGGAAACGCTCAGCATGACAGGGTCTGTGAAAGAATTTTCAGCAGCTGGGGCCCCACTGTGCCCAGTCCAGTGTCCAAGGAGCCAGTTGCTCCCTGAAGAGCAGTTGCCAGCTCTGGGGTTTCCCTGGAGGGCCACCACAGCCATGACTATGGTATCGGAACAGACATCCATCCCATGAGCTCGCCCCCATCCTGATGGAAGGGGGTTGCTACTCCCTATGTGTGGGGCAATATCCACAGCCCCAAAGCTGGTTCCTGATGCCAAGTTATCAAGTATTGGCTCCTCACCAGCAGAATTCTCCAGCCTGTTCAGATCAGATGGGTGCCATTCTTTACAGGCACTTGTGCCTGAGCTGCCCAATCTAGTTAAGATCCGTCATAGTACCATGGCCAGGGGTCTAAACCAGGACGTAGGCTGGCCTTACAGAGCCCAGAAGCATTTTGTTTGCACAGTCATATTATTTACACACACATATACATACACATACAAATATACACACATACCTCACGGATATTTCCATTTCATCTTTGGCATACTGACGCTCTTTAGATACTATGTGTTTTGACTTTTTAGGACTGTGACTGTTTCAATTTGGAAAACAGCCAGTTTCTCAGTCAGACTGTCTCATTTAATGCTTTTAGGTTTGGATGCTTGTTCTGTCTGATATCAATGTTACTACACCTACTCTATTTTTATTAGCATTTGTTTGTTTTACTTTCTAGCATTCCTTTTA
This sequence comes from Tolypeutes matacus, assembly GCA_026826555.1. Classification (NCBI taxonomy): domain Eukaryota; kingdom Metazoa; phylum Chordata; class Mammalia; order Cingulata; family Chlamyphoridae; genus Tolypeutes; species Tolypeutes matacus. The sequence continues at coordinate 6,221,578 of JAKSZT010053836.1, forward strand.
TTTTCAACCGTTCTGTGTCATTTTGCTTCCACTTTGAACTGTGGATATCAGAGAACTGAATTTTTAAAAAATCTGAGAGTTGGACTTTTCATAAAAGAATTTTATTCATTCATATTTATTGTGATCATGGATATATTTAGACTTATTTCTGCTATCTTATTTCATGTTTTCAAATGTGAACTCTTGATTTTTGTTTTTTCTTTCTTTTTTGTGTATTTGTATAGAATTTTTGGTTTTGGTTCAACTTTTCCTTCTAGTCTGGAAGTTATGTGTACTGTTTCTCATCTTCTGGGGATAGGAATGGCACTAGATGGGAGGCATGAAACAGCGCTCTAATCTTAGCTTGGTAAATAACTCACTGTGTGACTTTGGATAAGCCACTTGCCCTTTCTGGGCTACAGTTGACTCCTCCATGAGATGGTGGGATTGGATGATGTCTAAGGTCTTGTCCATCCAGTGTTGACTTGGTTTGATTTGGTGGTTGATAGAGGTCCAGAGGAAGCTCTGGTCTGTCCTGGGAATGTGGGCACCTTCAAAATAGAAGAAAACATCTCCACCAACACTCTTTAGTGAGGTACCTGGTTATACGGTGTACTCAAACGTGCATCTTTTCAGGGGAAAGTCACGCTCAGCTCAGTCCTCACATGGATGGCCATGAGTGTGGTGTTTATAATTCAGAAGTGCCTATATAAAAGTTTTCACTTTTTAGCATGTTCTATTGTGAAAGAACCATTTACTGCTCACCAACTACAATGAGCACCCCCTACATTTCCAAGCCCCCCCTGGCAGTTAGGTAGGCCATGTGATGAAGCCTCGCCAATAGACTGTGAGCTGAAGTGACTTTACTTCATGAAAAGTGAGAAGTGTTTCACTCTTGAGTCAAAGCATTTCAGAGCTAGAACATGACCTTCTGCTCCCTGCCACTCTCTTCTCCTTGGTCATTGTGTGACCAAGTACAGCTCCATCAGCCTGGGATCCAAGAGTGACTGGGTGGAGCAGAGTCATCTACTGCCCTCCTTTGGACATGTAGCATTAGCAAGAAGGAAATTTAGGATAAGCCCCTGGGATTTTGTGTGTGTGTGTGTGTGTGTGTGTTTAAAGACAAGTACAACGTAGCTCATCCTAGTTTATAATGTATGCTATAAATATCCTGAGGACATTATTAAGTATGTACAAATCTGTGTTCTCAACTGGCATATAAAGGGTACAACAGCAGGGTGTGGCTAACCTGTTTAACTCATTCCTCCTCTTATCCATGGCATTGGTAGTTTAAGTTGCTGGACCCCAATCACAGTTTTGTAAAGTCCCCTGCCTCATAAATGTGCTCGGTATAGCCCTGAGTTACTTCTCTTCTGGTCGCTCCTGTTTGCAAAATCTTCACTAGCCTTCTGTTGCTTGTGGGACCAAGTTCAAAATCCCTGCATGGTCTACACAGTCCTGCGTGGACTAGCCCCGACTCCTACTTCAGGCTTATTTCTCACCATCCTCCCCATGCTCACTCTGCTCCAACCACGCTTGTCCTCTAGGTTCCTCAGACATGCCAAGTGCCTTCCTGCCTCAGAACCTTTGCAAAACTGCTCCCTGTGCCTAGAATGTCAAGTCCATAACTTCCCACCTGGATCACTCCAGGTTTTAGCTTCCTCAGCGGTTTTCTATGATCTCCCAAGCGAGGTCAGGTGCCTTTACTTCATGCAACTCTCATGGCAATGATCTCAATTGTAATTAGATAATGATTTGTGCAATCGTTTGCTTGATGCACATCTCTCCCATTAGACTCTACACTCCACGGGGCCAGTGATGATGTTCATCTAGTGCCTAGCACCCTTTATGGGACACAGATGGTTTTCAAGGCATGATGGATGATGAATGATGATGAATTAATGATGAAATGAGTGCTCAGGATCTGGAGCAATTTTCCCCAAACTTGTTCACATCAGAATCACCTACAGGGCTTATTAAAACACAAATTACTGGACCTCATCCCCCAAGTTTCCGATTCAGTAGATCTAGGGTGGGGCCTGGGAATTTGCATTTATACACCTGCAAGTTTCCAGGTGAATGCTGAAGCTGCAGGTCCAGAGCCCACACTTTGGGAACACTGTTCTGGGGATCTTTGAGTCGATGCCTCTTACTAACTTTTGGTCACATCCGCATACCCTGCATACAGGAGTTCAGAACTTGTTGGTGACAGAGGGGTTGATTATATTCAACTGTCCATTGAAAAACAGGTGAATTATTTTGTTTAAGGCATAGGTTCTCAACTTGCCCATTATATTCACCTGCGGAGGTTTTTTTAAAAATATGAATGCCAAGAACCCAGCACGGACAAACAGAACAGATTCGCAGAGACTGTTCCTGGGCATTAGTGTTTGTTAAACTTTCCAGGTGCTTCAAATGTGAAGGTGGGGTTGAGAATCACTGGGTGAAGAGAAGTGGAGGGAGGAAGAGCAGAAAAGGCAGTTGGAAATCAGAAGACAAATACCTCCAAGGAAAGAGCCCCTTGATTTTTGTCAGAACTCCTTTGTGACCTCAGCTTGGAAATGGTCCTTTGTGAAAGCTCCCAAGTGTACACATCAGTTCTCCAGGGACAAGTTGGGCTGTCTTCAGAGATGCGGGTTAATGGGAAAAGATTTTGACACAAGAGTTGACCTTTTCCTAGCCAACTTCCCCTCGGGCTGTTATTTCTGGACATCACTTCATATTTCCATGAGTGTACAAAGTTATCTTCAGGTGTAGACTGGTAGTTTTCTTTTACCACTGCTCTGATTCACAGCCATCACCTTGGAGATTTTCCTAGCAATTTTGGAATAAGTGGTCTCTTCTTCATCTGTGGGTTTAAAGTGGGAAATGCCTTAGTTAACATGCAGCCCACTTCGCTAAATTGAACCTGGCTAAGGTTTAATTCTGCAAAGGAATATGCTTGCCGAGCTTTTCCTACTCTGGACAATTGAATCCCAGCAATAGCTATAGGTCAATGCTACTCAAAGTGTGGTCCACAGACTGACACCCACCATGAACTGTTAGGGGACTGCAATGAAATAGATACAGCATTTGAGATCACGTGTTTAGAAACGTCTGTGGCAACCGACAATGGTGTGGCATTGAAGTGTGTAGTAAGTAGGTTTGTCTCAGCAAACTGGTATAGACTAGTTCAGGTATTGTTGACCTGGGTGGCGAGTTGCATGTGGTGAGATGAGTGCCACACCGTAGGGCCACGTATTGGTCTGTGATTAAGCTGTGCTGCCTTTTCTCATTTGTGTGGTATTTTTTCATTTCTCTGATGATTACTGAAGTTGAGGTCCTTTGCTTGTGTTTCTTGGCCTATTTTTTGAAGATTCCAGTTCAAATGTTTTGCCCATTTTTCTGTTGGGTTTTCTGTCTTTTTCTCATTGGAGCCTAGGAGTTACTGTAATGTTCAGGATATAGTTCTCTTGTTGACTATATGTTAGATGGATACCTTGAGAAGCATGATCACAGAGGATTCACCCGGTGGTCCTAACCATGACAATACCATACAGGTTTCTTCATGGAGATCAGAGAGAAGAGTTAGGAATTTTCACCTGATCTCCTGAGTCAGGACTCTTAAGGGTACAAGTGTCAGATGACCATTTAAAATTAATTCAAAACAGTTAAGATCTAATGGGGTATTTAGTGGTCATGGGAAAGGTTTTTCATTACCTTACAGTAATGGACACAGGACATGGTAAATATCATCAAAACTTATTAAACTGTATCATCTAAATTGTAAAATAAAATAAAATAAATTCAAGCAAAACCAAAAAGGAATATGCCAGCCGACAGAACTGAGAGAGATTCAGGCCTGGCTAGATCCATGTGTTCAAGCCCCCCCCCACCCCATCTCTCTCGCCATATCCTGTTCTGTGTTCTTCTGAGTTGGCTTTATTCTCTCAAACTCAGTGTGGGGGAGAAAGGGCTGCAGAAACTCCAGATCTACATGGCCCTTATTTGTACCATCTTGAAAGACATCCCTCTATCTCCCAGTGTCCAAATAAATTCCCCCAAAAGACTCTGATGGGCCATGCTGTGGTTGTAAGTCCACCAAGGGACCTATCAGTCAGTCTGAGCTCTGGGCCACCCTGTAGCAGGGAAAGCAGAATTCTGAGCCTGAGGTCCCTACCAGAAATTGCATGGACTTAAGTATGACCATTTCCCAAAGGGAAGGGATGCAGGGTGGACTCACAAATACCAAGTGTTCACTACCTCAACTACAAAGATAAAGAGGAACCTTGGAAAGCTTTGGAGTGAGGCTGAGTGGCGTGTGTGTGTGTACGTGGCAATGGAGGAGGAGGGTTATATAACGTGAGCAGTGCTTGCAGAAGAAAGATTATACTGGTATTACCGGATGTTAGGGAGCAGTGAGTGACTAGTGGCAAGGATAAGTGCTAGATGAATATACATTTAAATACGTGGTCCTCTCTTTGTGGTTATCTCATTCATTTATTCATGTAACTAATATTTGTTGAGTACCAATCCTTTTGCCAGACTTTCCTATGTAATGGTTTAATGTGATGAGTGAGACATATATAGTCCCTGACCTCATGGAGCTACTTGTTTAGTCATTAAATTTCTCAAAAGTTTTCTTTCCTAAAAAAAGATAATGGGTCCTGCAACAGGACATGGAACAAAACCAGTGGGCTGGGCCATGCTGAGAATTCAGAAGTCAGCAGTTTTTTTTGTTTTTTTTTTTAATCATGAATGATTCCTTCCACCAGAGACTAAGGATGAGATAATCACTGCTAACAGGCACGGAATTTATCTCTGAGCTTCCTGGCAGCTAAGGCAAAAAGGGAAATCTGGTGAATTACATCATTTACATTGTCTGATGCCAATTTATTAGGAAAAACAAGTCTTTTCCTGACTCCAAATATTTGGAGGAATTTATTAAGTGGGTTCATATAGAAAATAAATTGAATAATATTTTTATTATACCCCCAAACCTGATACAAGGAATCTCTCATAAGTATTTCAGAAAGCAGTATTTCTTGCCTACCTCCCTTAATTTCTCCCTAAATTCATCTTCAAACAATGTTAATTCAGAATGATGTCACATTCCTGGGCAGGGAATGTTATTAGGGAAGTTTTTTTCTAACTTCTTCATATACAGTTTTAGTTTTTCTTTCCATTACTTTCATAAGTTCTATGTACCTACCTATGATTCTACTTTTATATTTGCCTGACCCTGAATTCTGATTATTTATTGACATATCTGTTTTCCTTGCCTTCCCTCTCCACTAGATTTAAGTTCCTTGAGGGCCGGTCCCATGACTTTTTCAAGTCTGTATTCCTAGAATTTATCACTGTATCCAGCCTAAGAGGGTGGGTATAATGGGAATGGGTGGAGGAAAGGAAGGAACGAAGGATGGAAGGATGGAAGGATGGAAGGATGGAAGGACAGATGGAGAGAGAAAGGGAAAAGGGAATAGAGGAGAGGAGAAGATCTCTCCAAGGAAAGGGAAGGAAAAGGAACCTATCAGAGACGCCCTGTGTCTGGACTGACAGAGGCTATTTGGCACATCAAGCCTAGGCAGTGAGTAACTCAAGGGACCTTGTGGGAAGACTGTTCAGGACATGTGAGGAGCCAATGAGAAGAACAAATTAAAGATTGCTCCATTTTAGGAGACTTTAAGAACTTAGTGTGTTTAAAACAACAATCAATGCCCAGTGGAGATTCCCATCAATCGGTTGTAATGAAGAGATGAGGAAGTTCTTATTTTCATCCACTAACTATTTTCTATTGCCCCACCAAGAGCCATGGTGGTCCCTGCATTTGCTGCTCAGGGATAGGGAAAGCTGGGACCAGAGGGCATGGCTATCCCAGTCCGTGGTCACCAGCAGCCTTGGGCAGTAGGTTTTAGGACAGGGGCGATAGCACCATTGCATCACATACAGACAGGGCCATTTTAGGCTTCCATTAGTCCTAGGTTCTCCCACCTCACATCACTGTCAAAAGTATTAATAGCACCTACATTATAGCAAAACTTTTTTTGCTATAAAAGAGCTTCAAAGGATTTTTATGATTTGCTTTTGAAATTAAATGACTTCTAGTAACTCATTTATTTTGTAATTAGCCATGGTTTCTCAGGTTTCACAGCTAATTGTCCATGGCAAAGCAAGAAAATCTAATCTACAAATCGCATTCAAATGCTGTAAAATGTTAATGCATACTAAATTTAACAAGTAATGACATTCGTATATAATAATTAAGCATTTATTTATTTTAGGGCTGCACTTTGCTTTCAGCCTTTTGGAGTTAATGATATTTCAGGTCTCAAGCATCTTGGTAAGCCCTTGCAAAGCTTGTGGGCCATCGGCACAGTGCTGGGAGTGCTTCCTGGGTAAATGACCTTACACAGGAAGGGCTGGGCCATGTCAGGCTGGGCAAACCTCTTTTTAACAATTTGGGGATTTGATGTTGAAAGGAGGATACAGGCATTTTAATTCTGAATTCAGGGCTCACTAACGTCTCCCTACCAGTTTGGAGCCTTGTTAAGAAGCACTGGTAAGTTTTCAGCCAACTGTCTTAAAAGAGTCCTGGTGTGGGGACACCAGACCTGACATCCTAAACCCGTTCATGTCCTGGCCATGTCGCCATATAACTGTGTGACATGGAAGAGTCATTTGAACTCTTGAGGATTTGGTTTCCTCATCTGGAAAATAAGGCCAGTAATATCAGTCCATCCTCACTCATAGGGTTGTTCTGAGGATCAAATGAGATAATTACGAGAAAATTCTTTACTGAAAAACACCAGCTAGTTTGATACTTTAGTATGGTGATTCTCAACCCTGGCTGTCTTTAGAATCATTTGAAGGATTTTCTAAAAAGTACTGATGCCTGGGCCCCACCCGAAGACCATGAAATCAGAATCTCTGGGGAGGGAGAGCTGTGGTGGTTTTTTAAAAGTAATTTCCTCTGGCAGGTCTAATGTGCAGCTGACGTTGAGGACAGGGGTGCCCAGACGGCACAAAACATCCACGGTTAGGGGTGGCAAGTGGGTCGGTGTCAGCTTTCAGGTTTCAGCAGCAGCAGCAGCAGCAGCTGTGCCCTAACCAGACTCACCCTGTGGCATGATTTTGGCTTGTCCTGGCTGCCCAGCCTCGTGGGAGTTTGGTTCTCCAGCTTGCAATCGATTCTGGGAATTTGGCAGAGACTGTTAGGGCTCATAAATACCTGTGCTCTCCCGGCATGCAGTGAGGCTGCACTTCCCAGGCTTTTGTCAGATGGGGCCATGGGTTAGTCTGAGCGCGTGGAATGTGATCAGGAGAGGTGTGTGCCACTTCTTGGCCTTATCCAGTAAACAAAACAAAACAAACAAAAACCTCTTCTATGTCATACTCCAAGCTCTCTCTCTCTCCACCAGATGCTAGCTGAAAGAAGGCTACAGGGTCCTAAGGGAGGGCAGAGCTTCAAAATGGAAGGAGCCTGGGTCCATGAATGACTATTGAACTGTGGTGCATGTGAGAAACGTTTATGTACTATGTACTAAGCCACTGTGATATTGAGCTATTTGTTACAGCAGTTAACCCACCCTGACTAATACATTGAGCTCCAACATCCTTCCAATAAACTCATTTTCTGCCCTTGCCAGTCAGTATAAGCACCGAGAGTTTGAAACCAAGAATCCATGCTATTATATTCCCCCAACTGCCAATCCCACACCGTCCAGCCAAAGGCAGCTCACCATCAGCACAAGAAATGGCCTTCAAGACCATCCAGTCCAAATCTCCCATTTCAGCAATGAGGAAACTGAGGCTCAGAGCCAAGGTTGAGTAGAGAAGGCAGGACACAGTCTTACCTCCACCTGCCTTGAAGGTGAATGTCTTTTCTATCATCATCTTTTCAGCACTTCCTCCAATCTTCTTGCTTCTCATTAGTACCCTCACTGCTCATGGTGGGGAGACTTAGGGACATTACTAGAGCTGCACTAAACGGACATTCACAGAGGAATGGAGGGGGAACATATTTTATATCCCAATATGAAGATGTGGTGTCTTACAAGGAACGTGTTCTCATTGGAGATGAGGGTGTCTTGCATTTCCTGACCTCCTACCGTGCCGGTGCTATCGTATATGTGATTTAATTTGGCTCTCAAAACCACCAGCAAGAAGGTTGCTGCTATCACCATTTTCACACATGAGAAAACCAAGGATGACGTTAGCTTGCCCCCCAGACCCCAAGGCAATGATCTGGGTGATTCCAGGAAGACCTGGTAAGGGAGTAGGACAGTAAGACAGGGAAGGACAGGGAGCCGATGCAGTGTGCGTTCGTCACCAGGTTACTGCTTGGGTCATTGGGGTTCAGTCCCTCTGGGGATCCTTGAGGGGTGAAGAAGCTGCAGTATTTCTCCACCAACTCCCATCTGCTATTGGTATAAGGCTACCCCCAGAGGCTTAGCTCCCTGACTCCTCCAGCCTGCGCTGCTAACAGGCAGGACAAGGGCTGGTGGCCAGAGAAAGTCTCAGGCAAAAGAGTTGCCAGAGCCTGCAGAGGGAGGCACCCGTGCCAAAGAAAATGGGCAGAGGTGATAAGGCCGGGGCACCGAGGACGTTTCCGCAGAGCCTCGATTCCTGGGGCCTTGCTCCAGCGCTGCTCACCAAGGGTGGGTGCACTTGAGCTCTCCCGCCCGCCCCACTGCCTGCCCTGCAGCCAGTTCCTACTGAAATACCAAGACTTCCCGGAGCCCAGAGACTTTGAGATCAAGTCCCGCAGCTCTGCCCTCGGATGCCTCTGCAGTGTGTGTTTTGGTGTGATGGGTTCCGTGTGACCCAGTGACATGCATCGTACTTGAAATATTTCCACTGCTGACAAAATAAATCAGCTCTGCCTGCCGTAGAGCTCGGCTTATTAGGGGAAAATGGAAAGGGGGCATTAAATATTAATGTTGCATATTTTCTTCTCCCTTGGTACCTCCTGTGCCGCTGATCACTGCCCAGCCAGTGCAGCCTTCTGTCTTTCTTCTCCTGGTGATGACCTTTGACGAGTCAGGAGTGTAAAATGGGGCTCTGACAGGTTTCCCTGGTTCCTGCTTGGGAGCGTCCCTGTCTCCTCAGATGCCAGGGACCGTGGCGCTGTGAAACTTCTTGTCCAGCAGAAACCTCCCCTTCTCTACTTGTTCAGCATTTGTAGTCAGGGGAGAGAGCAGTTTCTTGAAGGGAAGGTGGTTTCTGAGGAGGCAGGTTGGGGGGAACCTCGGAGAAGCGCTTGATAAGCCTGGAGCTCACGGGCAGAGGACAGCACTGGCCTGGCCTCCTGCTTTATTAATATTCAGTCACAATCAATCAAGGCGCCCGTACTGCTGAACCCAGACCCGGGAGGAGCTGTGTGTAGGCAGCTTTCAGGCCTCGGAAAGAAATTCTTCCGGAGATGTTGTGTTTCATTTGGCTAATGGGTGGAAACCTCCACACAAGAATAAAAAATTCATCCCTGAGAGGAGTCCTCTTTTAGAATGCTGGGGAGTTTGATTTCTTAGTTTAATTTTCTTTTTTTAATTAATTTTTCATTATCCAAATAAGGCATTAATCCAGTTTTGCAAAAATTAAAACTTTATGCATGAAGCCGGAACAGCTTTCCCACCCCCTTCCTCAGTCCACCTGTCCTTGCAACACCTCGGAAGTAAGAGAGGGTTTGCAGTGAAACAATCACAGTGAGGCTCTCTTGGGGTATCTTTTTTTGTTTGTTTTTGAGACTCCTGAAAAACACATGGTGTTTTCAGGTGAAATCTGTTGTGTATCAGTTCTGTGGCTGCTCTCTTTTGCTCCCCAACATTCCCCCTCCCCCCAATGCCATCTACACAGGGGCCTGGTGAATTTCTTGCAATGGCCATTTTGATCTCCTGTGTGTGCTCCGAACCTCGGAGGGCTCTTTGTGTCCTGTGGCAACAGGGCCAAGCTGCCAACAGTCGTTACGATCTGGTCTTCCCTGCTCCCTTCTCACTCCTCCCACCCCCCAGCCCTCTACCGCCTCACTGCGGCAGCTGCCCACCCTCACTGACCCACCTCTCTGCCTTTGCTCTTGCTGTTCTCTCATTTGATCAGGCTCTTATTTCAAGACCCTCTGTGATCCCCAACTCCTCTGCCGAGACTTTTCTTGCCTGTGCTGGTACCGTTGGACCTTCTTAGAATTCGTCTCCTGTTACTATGAGAGGTTTTGTAACTGATATTCTTCAGTGGTTGCATTTGTTCATATTTTCTCCCCAGCTATAGAGACCTTTGGGGTCAGAGACTCTGCCTCAGTCGATCGACTGATCAGTCGATCATACGAACACTGCTACTAGGACGACTACAGTAATGGCAGCTGTTCCGGAGGCCCCCTAAGGGCTGGGCTCTGTTCCAGGGTCTTCGCGTCGACCACTCTCTCCCATTCCTGTTTCTGGCTAAGGAACTTGGCCTGGGAGAGGGTGTGCTCCTTGTCAAAGTCCCATAGCCTGGGTGGGTCAAAGGCAGGATTCACACCCAAGGCTGGCTCCCAAGCATGTGGATGATGAATGAACGTGCGAGGCGCACCTTGGTCCTGGGCTCCCCTGGTTTTGTTAACTCAGTGGCCCTCGTTCTAGCATCCATGAGCATTCCTGAGGAGTGAGCCCTCAAGCTTGGGACCTGCCTTTTGCTCAGGCACTTGTTTCAGGTCTGAAGAGGGGGCTGTGGGGAGGGCTGCAATTTAGGCTAAATGAGCGTCCAAAGGCCAGCGCTGTGGAGCGATCATGGGAAGACATTATCCACGGTTGTTTACAAGTGAGAGGGAGAGACTCCTTAGTGACTTTCTTGAGAAGGGAAGACACGTCCCTTGAGGGAAAATTAGACAAATCATGTGCCTGTTTGGGCCATGCGGGCTCAAATCCTCACTGGGGAAATTAACTTGTCACAGGCTTGGCTGTCACTGCTCTTTGCACGCCTACTAAGCTTCAGCCTTCTTGCAGCCACAGGGAGATGGAGGTGTGAATCCTATGCCTCAGCGCTTGCATCGGGGAGAGGAGGCTTCGTGTCAGGTGCCTGGCGTCTGCCTGTGATGATTCCGTCTCCTGCTCCAGCCATTTGCAGTAACCCCACCAAGAATACTAGTAACCTGTGCCCTTGACTACAACCTGTCAAAACCCCCTCACACTTTAGGGTCCAGCTCGAATAAGCTCTCCCCTGTTGAGCTGCTATTTTGCGTCTTTCCCAATCAGACTGAAGTGCTGTGACCTAGTGTAAGATTTGCCAGGGTGCCCTTCTTGGGACTCTAGTCTCAGAAAGATTGGCAGGTGGTAGATGAAAAAATGGCTCAGTGGTCGGATGAGTGTGGTTAATGCTGTTTTAAACGACTGTCTTGCTGCAGGACATCTCAGAGCCTTGAATGTGCTAATGTATTGAATACCTCTTCTGAGAGGATGTTGACATCACTTCCCCAAAATCTTTGCTCGTGGAATTTTTTACAGTAGAACATCCATTTGCAGAGGGTGATGATCCATTCATCATTGCAGGACACACCGGCATAGAAAGAAAGCTTGTACTTTAGAACCAAGCAGACCTGACTAGGCTAGCCCTCCTAGAGAGGTGTGCAATGTCACAGGGGTATGAGGCTGAAACTGGGTGGGAAGGCTAAGGGTCCAGTATTTATTTTTTTGCTCCTATGTTACTAAGAGCTGTATCTCATTTAATCATCTCAATAGTTCCTTGAGGTTGTTCTTTAATTTACACTTGAAATGAGAAAACAGAAACCCAAAGGGTCCTGGGAGCTGTCAAGGTGAGGAAGTCTCTCTAATCTGAGTATATGAAACTCCTTTGAATTTCATTACTTAGAATTTAGAAACACAACTAAACTTTTGTCCAATGCCATCAAAAGGCTTTAAAACAATAGTTACCTTCCCCCTCACAAAACCCCAAACTTACAATAAAACCTTTATTTGACTTAAAAAAAAAACACCATTATTTCCTTCTCAACTTATTCTCTCCATTCCCTGTCCCTTGCCCACCCGCCCCACTCCCCACCAGAGGTCTCTATGTAGACAATTTCTGATCATTTCATAGGGTTTAAATCAAACATAAGCCCAGTTCCTTTGGGCCAGAAGATGTTTCCAGAAGGTCTGAAGGCATATCAGTCTCAACTCCCAAATCAGGGATCATCCTCCAAAGTATTTAACTGCAATCAATTATTGAATTTGGAAATGTGGCCTGATTTTCCTCACTTCTCAAAAAGAAACAAGAAACAAAAAAGCAAACTCACATAGTCCAGAAAAGTTGGCACTTCTTACTGTGAGCCACTTATCGTGATCCAAAAGATTTACTCAGAGGCATAATTAATTGGAACTTATTTCAGTGGAACTTATTTCCCTTCATCTCATTACAGAAACAAAAGAAGATTATAGGCCAGGGGATCCATGAGGTTTCAAGAGAGTCTATTAATGAATGAAGTTGGAAGGAGTTGACACACCATTAGAGATGGTTAACATCCAGAAATTCTTACCAAGAAACAGCAATTCTTTTCCATTAGTCCTGCCTTGCCTCTTTGATCATGAACACTACCATGGCGGCAAGCTAAGTGTGCAGCTACCCTGGCGTTAAAGGTCCCCAAAGACCTTGTCCTGGAGAAGGTTTCTTCAAGAACTTGGAAAAAAAAGAAAAAGAAAAAAGAAAAAAAAGAGAGAGAGAAAAAAAAAAAAAACTTGGAAAATTAAAAAAAAAGTTAAAAATAAAAAAAAAAAAAAAGCAAACAAAACAAAAACAAAACCCAGAAAAATATAAACAAGCAGAGGATCCAGTAGGAAGGTTTTAAAACTGCTCTGTTGTACATCTGATCTGCCATCTGTACTGGCTATGAAATGGGCACCCTCATTAATTTATCATCCAGCCAACAGGCAAATGCATCAAGGTGGGCCTGGAAACTTTGGGTCACAGTTGCATCTTTTTGTAAGTTGAAGTAACTAAATGAAGGAGCAAGTTGGAAGAAGATGCAATTTGGGGGACATTGAAGGGCTTTTCAGCAGATGGCCTACTGGTTTTTTCTTTTGTCCTTTTTTTGTTATTTTCTTCCTAGAGTCCTAAGAGCTTCTCCAAAGCTCTAAGACCTCCAGTAAAGAATAATTGTGGATGTTTGAAATCCCCAATTGAGATGCCAACAATTACAATAGAGAGTAGGGGACCTCTACTCTCACTTTGTATCATCTTTGGGTCTAACAGACTTGAGCCCCAAATCTTATAACATTCTTTTAACTCTGGGAGTCCTTTAAAAGTTCCTTTAATTCTGGAAATGGGAGGAATGATAAGAAAGAGCGCGACTGCAGTGGGAGGATGCTAGCATCCAGCATGGCTGGTGGTCAGGCTCCATGCTCAAAATCGTCCAATTAAGGAAATTAAACATGTAAGCTTTGTTGGGAAAAATGCAAATAAGGTGGCTTGGGGTTAAGATTTTGAGTGGTTCTGTGGTTAAAATTATGCTCTTGTTTATGGGGGGAAATGGATTTTAAGGAAAGTCTATATACAACTGGGTGAATTAGGCAGCCATCTACTATGTGATTAACCACATAATCCATCATAATGGTGCTGAGGCAGGCCAGTGCCATCGCAACTTTGGGGGTCCTCGTGCTTTTATCAGTCTTTTGTCTTTGGTTCTTGGAAATGCAAGAGTTTTGGGGCATTCAGCTTCTCTCTCTCTCTCTCTCAATCTGTGTGTATGTGTGTGTATGTGTGTGTGTGTCTGGGTTTTAGAGGGAGATGTCTAACAATGCTTTCTTCACATTTGAATTCTTGTTTTTGGTAGGGAAGAAAACTTCCTCTGAAACAGCACTTAACACTTTTGTCCTCCTGCGAGGCTTGGCATCCCCTGGTGCTGCTGGCTGACATGGTCCAAACCAAATTGGACTGGGCAGAAGAGGATGGGGGAATTTCCACCCTGGCGTGTGCCAATTGTGAAGTACAAGGTGTTGAGGCCACCAGGCCCTTTAATAAGTCATCTTGTTGAGACAGCAAGGATAACCCTCCTACAAGCTTCAGGCATTTCCATTCAGATGAAGGATCCTGAAAATAAAATTCAGTCAGCTGTTTTCTGCTTCGTGGGGCTTCTAATATAGGCAGGGCCTCCTCCTGGGTGGGATGGGGCTGCAGAAGCTCAGCCAGGGCAGGGCTGGGAGTGTGTGAGAGTGTGTGCCTGCATGTGCTCGCACCCATGCACATTCCAGAGGCTGAATGTTTGGAATATTCTTTATTTACAGCGGATGTGACGGCACACCACCCTGAACCTTTCAGGCCTAAGGTGCTCACTCACCCAGTGGCTGGCAGCCTGGGCTGCTGCTGGCTCACAGCCAGGAATTGCCCCCCACCAAAGGGAGCTGCCTTGTTCATGCTCGTGCCCCTGCCCTGGGCATCCCACATCCAAAGACTGGTCCATACAGCATCCAAAGGCTTAGCCTCCCGGCCTCGATTCAGGACATCATTGAGGGAAATCCCAGCTCCAGAGCTCTTCCCTTCCAGGTACAGATCTGGCACCCCACCCCACCCCCCCATAAACTTTCTGCACGCAAATCTCAGAGTTTCAGTCTGTTTTCCAGGGAACTTGAGCACTGACCACATTTCTTCTCTTCTTCATGGTGGGCCTGGAAAACTTGGGCCACAGTGAGAATTGGCCAGCCCATCAAGGATTTGTTGTTGTGTGATCTCGATGACAGCTCGGCTCCACAGAGTCACCAGATGTTTCTGGAAACAGGGCTGGTCTTCTCAGGGGCCCTTAAATGGCTGATTAAGCCCCGCTTTAGGGGCTTTCAGATGTGTCCGCCCTGCCTCAAATTCCACCTTTTAAACTACTCATTTCCTTTCACTCCAAGGCTTTTTTGTTCCCAGAAGCGCCTATTGCAAATCTCTTAAAGTCACAGTGTGGTTCTGTGGAGAGGACCCAGGACCTAGAGCTGGGAGCCCAGGCTTAGGCCCCAACTCTGCTGAACAGCTGTGTGATCCAGGACTCGGCAAAGCACCTCCCTGGGTCCCAGCTTTCTCATCTGGGGAGTGGGGCTTCAGGCATGACATCTGCCCACCTTACAGAACCATTGTGAGGTCAAACTAGATACCACGTGTGACACCTGGAAGGGCACTGTGGGAAGCCTCAACACAGCAGTCGACATCTGCCAGGTCCTGCCGGAGAGGGATTCGGAAGGGAACTTAGGGAGGGGCCCTGGGCAGAACCTCTAGTGTGGGACCCAGGCAGAACTGAGTTCAAACCTTGCCTCTACAATGGCAAATTGCCTAGGCTTCCTGTGCTTCCATTTCCTTATCCATCTGATGTAATATCACAGGGTTATTGCTGAACAGTAAGTAGTTTTTTAGACAAAGAGTCCAGAGCACAGTTTAAGAGCTCATAAATGCTGGTTTTTATTAGTGGCTGAGCAACTTCAGGTGAATTATTGGACAAATTTCTCTGAGCCTCAGTTTACTCATTGGTAAAAGAAAGCGATATCACCCCCATTATATGGTTGTTTGGGAGGCTAAAGATGTATATGAAAGGCCTGGTACTAATTAGGTGTTCAGCTCTTATTATTGTTTCTATTTATGAGGAAGTTTCTCTTTCATTGAGGGTCCCAGAAAAATGGAAGTGGAAACAAGATCCAATGGAAAAGTTGCATGGACTAATCTCACAGTGGGCCCCTGACTGCATGAGTTCCAGCTTTCTCACTGAGGGTGGGAAGTTCCACGTCACTTGGTCTGCCAAGCTATTTGGTTTCTAGTAGGGAAATAATACATGGAATGTGGCCACCATGGGTTGGAGTCTCACTGTTTTCTGGGAATCACCTGATGTCAGAATTTGCAACACGAGGGCCTGGTCCAGAACAGGGAGCTCTGCCAGCCACAGACAAAGGCCCCTTTGGTCCTGAGCTGGCCTGAGCCACCGTCTTGGCCAGGTGCCTGCCGATTGGCTTTCAGGTGTCACGTGACCACCGTACTTAGAGATCTTCAGTTAGAGACTCGGGCTGTTCCTGGATATTGTGTCACATCCACAACCTTGTGAGGATATATGAAACATTGTTCTTTCACTACAAAACAACCAGACAGACCCAGTTAATGCCAAAGAAACCTGTCCTCTCCCAAGAGAGGAAGCAGGTGCTGTGGTGGCACAGGAAGAGCCCTGGCTAGGGCCACCAGCCAGGTTTTGGCCATGGCCGGGCTCTGCCTTCTCTGCTGATGTGGGCCCTTAGTAAGGCATCGCTGGTTGTGAGGAAAAGAAGCTCATTCAACTTAGCCCAGGCAGAAAGCAGGGACCATGTTAGAAACACTCAGGGGCAGCTTGTGGGACCCCGGGGAGGAGGTCCCAGCCAATGGGAAGTCACCATCTCTCTCACACTCCATCAGTGCCTGTCTCTGCGGCTCCCTGGACCCTTGCTTAAATCTCCTCCCTGCAGAATGACGTTTCCTGCCAAGCCCATGTTTTGCTCCTCCTGGCTTCAGCCTGCATATGGCTTTGGCTGGCCATGGCACTGACTGCAGATTTGAAACTTCGATCCTCATGACCGGCTCACTAAAACAGTTGAGACAAATGGTCACTTTGTTTAAATACCAAGGAGAAAGAATTTGCTTAGTTTCATTTGGGTCAGATGTTGGCTCCTGATCCAATCTGCTGTGATCAGGGGAATCAGGTCCAATAATGCCATAGGCTGCTCCATCCTTTCCAGTCCCAAATTCGCTTCATCTCCTCTACCAGGATTCATCAGGACAAGTTACCAGGACAGTGGAAATTTCCATTCTCTCTGGAGGAAGTGCGCATTCCCACCCCAGGATCTTGACCCACCCCTCGGCCTGTATAAGGTAAACATGACCCTTACAGGCCTGGCTCCAAGTCTGGCTTCTTCAGCTTAAGGAGCCCCACAGGAGCAACACAACAGCCTGAGCCCGGTTTTGGGGGCCCAGCCTGGGCCAGAGTGATTTAAAAATCTGTTGGTCAACATTAGCTGAAGAGAAGATGAGGCCTTACTTGTGAGCTAATTTTTGGTTAAAAAGACCAGCTCATCTCCCAGGAATATATAATGATTTTCAGGTATAGGATATTGAAGTTCCAAGTTTTACAGAAAAAGAATTGTTAACTTTCTAATGATCCTAATGACGCTCATCAGAATAGGAACTAGCTTTCCATCACCGTGGCCAAAAGGGCTCCGCAATGTGGTTTCTTCCCTAAACAAAGGGAGCATGTAATCCAAAGACACATTTATTTATCTTCTTCCTAGATTAAAGAAACTTCTTGAAATTCCCAAAAGTAGCAGTTTTCCAATTTTGAATTTTAAAAACCTCAGTCACCCCACCCCCCCCCCTCCCCAGGTACCTGTTAGGATAAATTACCTCCTTTGATCCTCACAACATCTTTTGACATAAAGTATGACTTCCTTCATTTTACAAAGGAGGACACTGAGGCTCAGAGGCATTAGATAATTAGCCTAAAGCTAGTAAGTGATGGAGGGGGGATTCAAACGCAGCTTGGACTGTGCCTTTCTCCTTTATCACTCTTGGGGCGTGATCCTTTCCAGTTCCAAAAGTCTATGGTTCTAGGTCCTTATGAGACTGGTGGATTGGACCCCAGCTGGTGGAGGCCAGCCTGTGACTTGCAAGTGGTAATCAACACCTAACAACAGGATGGGCACCTAACAACAGGATGGGCTACCTCATTTGCTTGCCCCAAAGCAAGATGGAATGTGGGGCCTTTTGTGCAAAATTTATGAAGAATTTCACAATTACACAGCTCAAATGTCCATGAAATTGGCCCAGCCTGACAGTCCCTTTGCTCCCAGAAGAGCACAGGCCACAGAACAACCTGTAAGAAACAGTGCTGTTTTCCAGGGAACTTCTCCACCTGCTCTCCTGCAATGTGGCACGATTGTAAAAGAAAGCAAGAGACCAAGGGGTAGATGGTACCAGATAATTTTTGCAGTTAAACTGCTTTTATCCTTTCCCCATTGTTGTTGTTTTGAATAATCTTGTGGCTTTTGAAGAAATTGCTCCAACCGGTTTGAGCTTTAATAAGATATGAAAAAAAAAAGGAGGCAAAGGGGGCTTGGTGATAAAAGAGCAGCTTTCATTTGGTGCTGCAGGCGTCAGCAGCGAGGAGCCCGGGCACTGTGTGCTCATCAGAGGCAGGTGGGTGCTGTGCGATGGAGGTAGCGTGGAGCGGGGTGGCCAGGGAGCTGTGAGTAGCTGTGCTCGGCTAGAAACAGCAAATGACAACTGGAAACATGAAAGCCAAGGTGGAAAGTGAGAAGGAGATGGAGAAAAACAACCCCCCAAATCAACTACAGCCACCTGAATGGGGGGGAAGTTGCGAGAGGAGAGCTGTTAGTAAGGATTCTAAGTACTTAGCAAATCCTGCTGGAACAAGGGTCCCCAATTGTTTCCACTGAACAGAGTCATCTGGGCACTTGACTAGGTCTCCCCAGGGAGCGAGGTTTGTTAGGGACTAATGTGGGCTGAAGCCAAACTTCCAGGTAACTGGTGCAGGAGCAGCTCCTTGGAGAGCCTGCCTCTGGTTTGGGGATTCATGTAAGGGTCACTGAGCCCCTTATGCACAGCCTGGTGTGAACCTTGGGGATACAATCGTGAACAAACATGTGTGGTCTCTGCTTTCCTGGAAGCCTCGGCTTGGAGGAGGAGCCAGAGAAGCAGCAGGTGGATATGCAGGGGGGTTGTTGAAGGGAGGCCTGAGGAGAGACACCTGGCCTGGAAAAGGCATCTCCCTGGGAAAGCACATTCAACGGAAACCTGAAGGATGGTGTGGATGGTTGAATGATGCACCCCAGAAAGCAACACGTTCTTAATTTAATCCCTTTCCTGTGGGTGTGAACCCATTGTAAATAGGACCTTTTGACGATGTTATTTTTAGGTAAGTGTGGCCAACTGCATCAGGATGGGTCTTAATCCTCACTGGTGGCCTCATAGAGAGAAAGCCATGGGCAGGAGCTGGAAGCAGGAAGTCAGCGGGAACCCAGAAGAAAGAGGAGAGGACATCGCCATGTGACGGGAAAGCCAGGGGACCCAAGGATTGGCAGCTAGCCCAAACACTACCGACCTCGGGAAGAAGCCAGCCTTCTAGCCTCTGAAATAGAGAGGCAATAAATTCCTGTTGTTAAGCCAACCCATTATGTGGTCTTTGTCATAACAGCCTGAAAACTGAGACAGATGAGTAGGATTTTTCCAGGAGATGGGGATGGTGGGAGTTGGGAGGGGATTCCGGGCTAAGAGGAAAGCATGTGCAAAGTCCAGGAAGCAAGAAAAAAGAGGTTGCATTGGAGTGGTGGACATTGACTGCTAGGAGGAGCCATTTAGTCAACAAATGTTAATTTGCTTTGATTTAGTGTGCCATCCCATGTACTTGATTGTGCTGTTCTCCAACATTCTGTTTTATTCTTTCTGTTTCATGCTTCAATTGGCTCCCCTCCTACCTTCAGGCCCTTAGATTTGTTCCATGTATTAGAAGAATACAAACTCAGCTGCTGTTTCAAAGACCAAAATAGAAGTTAAGAAAAATACAAGTTAATTTTTCTTTCTTGTGATTGCCCAATAGTCAGCAGTTGGCCAATGCAGTGGCTTCAGAGTTGAGAACCCAGAATCTCACTCTCTTGTTGCTCCACCATCCCTAGAGTGTTGCCCTTGTCTGCATGCTCCAAAATGGCTCTCCACTATGTTGGCGTTCCATGGGGGGGCGGGGGGGGGGAGATTAGCACACTCCTCTCTTTTAAGGCTCCAACCTGGAAGTTGCATGCATCACTTCTGCTTACATCTCACCAGTCAGAGATTACATGTGACTTCACCTAGTTGCAAGGAAATCTGGGAAACAAAATCTTTAGTTGGCTCCCATGTTCAATTAAAGCTCAGAGGTTCTCAGTATACAAATAAGAGGGAAATGATATTGGGGCAACTGCAGCCTCTACCATACTCCATTTCTGGTTAGTGACTGTGGAGATGCAGTGCTGAGACTAATCAAGCACTAATGACTCTCCTGTTTGGTTCAGTCTGAGCTTCTCAGCTCTCAGATGGACACTAGAAAGGCAGAGGACCAAAGCGCTAGTAATTTAGATACCATCTGGTGCCCAAGATAGAACTTACAAAAGTTAAGTCAAGTGTAAGGCATTTCTGGGAATGTTTTAGGGCAATAAAAATTCTTTTTCTCAGGGTAGGGCAAAGGAGGAAAGCTCTCAGTTGGGGAGAGGCAGTGAAGGCTAAGGGCTTTTGCATAAGCTCTTGATCAGGCTTTGTTCCTTTCCAGGGCAAGGCTGGGAAAAAAAGTGACAGATTGACAAAGGAAAACTGGCGGGTGGTGAATGTGTTCCCCCCGAGAAGCCTTTGACAGCAAGAGAGGTAGACCATTCCTGAGTGAATGTGTTCAACCGGACAGACAGGAACAGATAGTCCCATAAAACACTTTCTGGGTTGTGTGGCTAATCCAACTCTCCTACTCAGTTTCCAGGATCTCAAGCCATCCCTAGAAGTGATTCTGAGTCTTGATGTTCACTTTTTAATTTTCAAATGAAACCTATCTCCAAGCTGCTTACTCATGTTTCTGACAGTAACATACAAAGTAAGAAAACGTTTATAAAGGAGCAAGATCTTTTAGTACACTCCTGAGCTAACTGTTTGTAATTTGGGGATCCTCTGCTAGTTTAGATTTTGTGGCCTCATGATCCCCTCCCCTCTGAGTCATACTTGATAGCATGATGGTGTTTGTAAACCTGTCTATCTCTTGCAGCAGGTTGAGAGGTTTTGAGGGAGAGGGCTCCATATCCAGCTCCTGGGGTCTCTCCAGCAGCCAGGTTGGTGCCTGTCATGTGGTTAGTATTGAATGAGTGTTGAATTGACGCCCAAGGTTCACTGTGGTTCTTTTTCATCCACCCACCTTGCCATTTGCAGGGGTCTCAGTGACCAAAAGGCCGTATTTCTATCTGATTTGCATGCTTGCTAGCTGCGACTCCACCCTCCCACCTTCCCTGTAAGAACCCATTGCAGTCTTTAAAAATGGAAGGAGTGTTTGTCAGAGGCTGGAGCCTATTCACTGTGAAAATTAACAATAAGGAACATACACCTCCCTTAGGACCCAAAAGTCGTACTCTTACACATTTGTTCCAGAGAAATAAAAACTTATGTTCACACAAAGCCCTGTAAGCCAATGTTCATAGCAGGTTTATTCACAATAGCCCCAAACTGGAAACAATTCCAAACTGGAAGAAATCCAAACAATTCTTCCATGGGTGAGTTGTTAAACTCACTTTGGTATATCCATACAACAGAAGACCACTCAGCAATAAAAAAGAACAAGGTTTTGCTATTATATGTCCAACAACCTGGATAAGGACAATATGCTTAGTGAGAAAAAACCAATCCCCAAAGGCTACATACTGTATGATTCTATTTATATAACACTCAAAAAATGACAACTATAAAGATGGAGAACAGATTAACAGAGGCCAGGGCACAGGGACGGAGTGCGGGAGGTGGGGAGGTAGGGGCGGGAGAGGTGGGGGGGTTATAAGGGTAGCTAGAGGGAGTTTCTTTGCAGTGATGAAATAGTTCTGTATGTTGAATCATAATGACCACATAATAGTAAGTTTGATATGATCAGTTATTGAGCTCTCTCATGTACTGAGCACAGACATTACCTCTTCATTCTCATAAAAATCCTGCAAGGGAAGTGTCATAAACCACCTGGGGCTAAAGCAAGTACATTCCATGCCTGCCCAGGAAATTGCCCCCAAAGGGGCCAACACTCCCTCTTCACCCTGGCTTCACCCCTAAAAGCTAAAGGAATCTTTGTTTGAATCTTGATCCAGGGGGCCTGGGGTCTTATTGAGTTTGAAGAGTCCACATCAACCTTCTCCCCAAGGTCCCTGGGGCAGTGGCATCCCAAGCCAGCCTACCGGGCTCACAAGAGCTGACTATGAACACTGCTCCCCAACTCTGGGCTCAGGGGCATGGTGTTGGGAGTGTGAAATCTGCCTTAGTGGGAGTATTTATACTGTGGAAATCAGCAAATGCTACAATTCGAGGCCTTCTGCTTATTTGTTTCCCCCAAAAAGCCAGTTTTCCAGCCTAGGGAGATCCCTTGCAAGTAGGTTTTCAGATGGTGTATTGAGATATCCCTCAATTCCCAAAGATAGTTATGGCGGTTTGCCCACCACCATAAAATAGTGATAGGAACAAACCTGAGGAGCTTAACTCTGCAGTTTATTAGCTCTATGCCCATCTCTCTCCAGCTCTCAGTTTCCTCCTCTGTGAAGTGAGGATATTGACAGAGGCTGCCCCAATCCTAAATCATGGCTCACGGGGATGGCCCCAGGAAACGTTAGCTCTTCTCATAGTAGTTTTTGCCTCTACTATTGTTTATTAGGCAGTTTCTGGTCTCTGTAAGAAGAAGGCTTTGAAGCCCTTAGCCCTCCCACTCTTCCGAGCCAATTGAGGGTCATTTCCAGAGGATAGACTCTGAAAACTTCGACTTGGGATAATAGCTGTATGAACTTAGGCAAGTTACTTTACTTCTCTGTGCCTCAATGTCCTCAGCTGTAGGATGAGGTTGCCCTGGGATTAAATGAGTCGCATGTGTAAAGCAGTGCCTGGCTCGTAGTCAGTACCACGTGGGCGTCTGCTATAGTTATTCTGAAAGCAATTATGCTCAATTTTGAGTGAGGTTGAAGCACCCTTTTCCACTGTGTCCCTTTAGAGCCTTGCTGCTTGTGGTTTTTAACGTCCTTTCGGGTTTTTCTCTGTTGGCTTTTCCCTCAGGCTCAAGCAGCAGTGCCCACAGCGGCTCTGATTTTCTGACCTCCCATGCACCTATAAAATTGGTTGTGTGTGAACCCTGCTGAAAGCTACTTCCGGTTTCATGAGGCCCCTTCGTGAGGCCTTGTAGGCCACCCCAGGAGGTCCCTCCAGCATCCGCCTCCAAATATTGCACCTGAAAGATGACAAAGACACCAGCTTGAAGGACAAATAGGAGTTTGTGAAGGGCTTCTACCTCTTGCCCTCGGAGATGCTGCCTTTCTCTGCCCAAGATTCTATTTTCCTGATTCTTTTCTTTTCAATGGTTGAAGCGAGAGATTGTATGAGTCCTTTGAAATGTTCGTGGCTGCCTGTGACCCTTCAGTGGCACGTACATGTTTCCACCTGCCGCAGACTGATGCCATACCCCGTAACGGAGCCGCAGTGTGTGCTCGCCAGCACTTCCTGACGAGTGTTGCCAGCTTCGCATGCTCCAGGTACTGGTCTGAATTTTTATTTACATTATCTCATTTAAACAGTAACTCTGAGAAGGAGCCATTATCACTCTCACTTTACAGAGTAGGAAACCGAGGGCCAGAGAGTTTATGTAACTTATCCAAGATGACACAGCCAGAGCCAGGGCTGGAATTTTAACTCCTGACCTCTGGCTTCAAATCCAGAGCTCTTGCCTCTATATCAGCATTTACCAAAGTGTGGCCTGTGGCCCATGGGGCCTAGAGATGCTCCATGAAAATGGGCTCCATGGTAAAATAAATTTGAGAAACTCTGGCTAAAAATTAAAGCTCTCTCCTTAGGGTTGCCAGATAAATACAGGATGCCTGGTTAAATGTGAATTTCAGATGAACAAATAATAGTTTTTGTTTTGTTTTGTTTTTAGTGTAAGTATGCACCTTACAATTCAGATTTAACTGGAAGGTCTGACCATATATTATATATATATATATATATATAATTTATTTATCCTAAATATGGCAATCCTATTCCTGGACGTTCTCTAATGGACAGTTGTAGATTAACACAGTAGTCTCTGGGAAATGTTGCACTGTCAATATGGCTGCCCCCCCCCCCCATCAACTGATCCGTTTTTCTTTTAAAGTGGATTAAGTCCCTGATGGGTGAGTTTTTCCCTTCCCAAGCAGTTCCCACTGCCACGGTAGTGCCCTTTTGCGAGTATAGGACAGCTACCTAATGGTTTCCAGTTCTTTTCCCTCTAATTTTGTCCATGCTGCCAAATATATCTTCCTAAAATCCCCCTTGGGACATGCCAACTTTCTGCTCAAACCCTAAAAAATTCCCCCATTCCCATACAGGATAAAGTTTGGATTCTTTTCACTGTTCTTGAAAGTCTGGGTAATCTGGCTCTACCTGATTTTTCCCACTCCACCCTCCATGCAGACCTCTTCATACCAGGCGGTTCAGCCCCATTCCCAATTCCTTGACATTTTTTCCTTAAAAACTTTACTTGTGATGCCACCAGGGCTGGGAAGTGCTGTCTTTCATCCTTCACCGCTAAAAGCTCAGCTCCTGGCTGCCCCTGCTACCTGCTGAAACCTCTTCCCACCTCAGCCCATTTGCCTGAGCCACTCGCTTTGCTTTTGCATCAATCACTTTAATGCTTTGCCCTGCTAGATGTACACTAGATTATTAGTTATATAAATTTTTAGTATGATCAGGAGCGTTCTGTTTTCTTTTTTAGCATTTTAAGGTTTCTGGGAGACTTTCTTATGTGACACTTTGCTTGATTTATTTTCTCCAAGAATTTTTCACGAGGGATGTTACCAATGGGGAAAATGGAGTCTTGGACTCACAATTAATGTCCATTGGATCAGCTGGGGCTGGGGGGAAAGAGATGGGCCATTTGAAGGGCTCCCTTTAAATGAGGGGAGGTTAATGAAGGTTACTGACGAAGGAGTGAAGGAGAACTGGGGTGAGGAAATCAATAAGGGAAGCAATACTTCCCTAGGGCTGCAGGGGTAAGGGCAGGGAGCGCTTCCTGGGACATGGAGAAGGTGTAGGACAGAAAAGAAACACATGTGCAGGTGGACTCAATCCAGGGATCAGCCTCTCCTCCCCACCTCCAATCTCCTACCACTGCTTCCCATTGGTCAAACACAAGCGGAAGCCCGAGGGCCAGGAAGCCAGTCCTCTGGGCGTAGAGTTGCTGGGGAAGGCTGGAGAATGACGCTGGGGGCAAACCCAGCATAGTCTTTGTCACACTGCCAGGGTTGGGCCTTGAACCAGGGTCTTCGACTCCAGACCCCACCTTCTCTCCAGTCCCTGAGGCAAGCGTCAACAGGCACATCTCAGGCCCGTGGTGAAGGTCCGTCCGTTTCCCCGTTTCCCGGGGCTGCCTTTTGCTTTCCCCATCCCTGAGGGACCCGCTTCTCAGCCTTCCATCTAGCTCTGCCCACAGAGGGCAGCTCTGGGTGTTGAACCTGCAGAGCCTTTAGGCCTGGCTGTGCACGCCAAGGCAGCCTCGTGGGCCCCTGGAGGCTGGGGGCTTGTCTTCTTCCTCCCTTGTTCACATTCATTTTGGAGCCATAAAGCCGTGGAGAGAGAGCTGAGAAAGCCGGGAGCTGAGACTTGTGAAAGGAGTCCATGGAGACAGCACCGTGAGTGCTTAGTGAGGTCCTGAATGCCTGGAGCCCTCAAACAGGCCTTTTGTGCTCCTTTCTATTGACTGTTACTAAACCTTTCAATGAGTTCCCGTTGTGCCTGGAACAAAATCCAAACCCCCCACCCAGGCCCACAAGGGTCCGGCCAGCCTCATCTTGTACCACTCGCCTCCCTCTCCTCCCCACTCCCTGCCTTCAGCTCCGGGGGCACACCAAGCCCTTGCCCTCCTCTGCAACTCTGTGCCTGCTTGCTCCCTCACCTGCGATGCCCCTTCTTCCATTCTTCCCAGGGACGGCGCCTTCTCCTGCTGCAGGTCTCCCATGAGATGTCAGCTTCTTAGAAAGGCCTCTCTTGACCTAAGCTAGATCCTCTTTCCCTCCTATCACCAGTTTTCTCTCTCAGCATCTTTGCGTTGTGCCTGCCTCCCCTGCTAGGCCATCCACTCCACAGGACAGGGAGCTTGTCGGCTCTTGCTTACCATGCCATCTTCAGTGCCTAGCAGAACCCAGCATGAAGCTGCCACTCGAAATGGGTTTGTCAGATCAATGAATATATGTGACTTGCATTGCTCTTGGCAGAAGCAGAAAGTGGGTGAAATTTCTGAGAGCTGGCTCCCCCTCAGCTGTTCGGCTTTGGCCTCTCTCTTTGGATTCCTGATCTTAGAGAACATCTGAACCAAAAAATCCCTCTGAGCATTTGACTTGGGTGCTGCACACTGTGTCTTTTGTGGGCAGAGGTTCTGGCCTTTCATCCATAGTTGTTAGGATATGGGGATGCCTATTGCTCTGGTACTGTGATAATGAAACTATTTATCACAGGTCTCTGAGGGTTTGAATTCTGGATACTAAACAGCCATGGGGCCTTGTAAATTGGCCTTCTTTCCTTCCATTCCTCTTCCCTTCTCCTCTCCCCATGACATGTGGCAAATGCTCAAAACATACTTGATTATTCTGATTAAATAATGTGATGTTGACCTTTATCTACTCTACTAATAAATAGTATCTTGCTGACACCAGCTAATAATTGGTAGTTACTGAATGAGGATAATTCGAATCTCCCAACTCAGTCGATCTTATCATTAGGATCTGAGGTCTCTTCTATTTTGAACTTTTATTGTTTGAACAGTGACTTATCGTTTCTGTAATGGTAGATGATGGCTGTGGGGTACATTCTTAGAGGACAACTGTGAGATGCATTGGAAAAGTGGCAGCCTGGAAATCAGTGTTTTGGACCACTTGTGCTACTTCCAAGCTGAGAGGCATGAGGCAATCAATCTCTTCACCTCTCAGTCTTCAGTTACCTTTGTTTTCTTATCAGCAAATAACAATGTCTAAATGTTGCAGGCTTCTAAAGTCCCTTCCGGAGCTAAGTTTCCTTTGTGTGTTACCTCTGTCTTCTTTATCTAATCAAGAAAGGTCCAGATAGGGGGAACTATTGTCAAGATACCCAAGAAGAAAGCATACCAGGTGGACAGACTAAAGCCCGCTAAGTAACCCATGAAGACAGTTCTTCCAGTTTCTTCTCTTCTTTCTTTGTGAATGCTCACTCCCTCTTTCTCTGTCTCTCCCTTTCTGCCAGGCTGCTCTGACAAATACCACTCAGTGTGTTGGCTTAAACAATAAACATTTATTGGCGCATGGTTTTGAGGCTAGAAGAAGTCCAAAATCAAGATCGTGGCAAGGCTTGCTTCCTTCTGAAAATCTGGAGTGTTCTGGCGCTGGCTGCCGGCAGTCCTTGGGTTTCTGCGATAGTCTCTCCTTTCTCGCTGCTGCCTCCTGGGATCTCTTTACAAGGCCTCTAGAAAGCCTGATTAAGATCCACCCTGGTTCATCTTACCACACCTTAAATAAAAACATCTTCAAAAGGTCCTGTTTACAATTTGTTCACATCTACAGGGACATGGATTAAAATGAAGAGCATGTGTTTGTTGGGGTACATAATTCAATCTCTTTCTCTCTTTCTCTTTCCACACACACACACACACACACACACTTTCTTCTTCTCCTCCTCCTCCTTCCTCTCTTTTCCCTTCTCTTCCTTCTCCTTCTTCATTTTAAATTCAAAACAGTGAAGAGAGCAACCTTCCAGCTCCTCAAGACTCAATACTCCCTACACTTCCACTATTTAGCCCTGGTTGTTTCAGGGCCTACTCAGAATGCTTCGGCAGAAACCTGAATATGCCTGGTTATGTCCATCTTGCAGTTTAGCTGTGTATAATGGAGAAATCCCCTGGTCTTCGATGGAGCGCAGCTATTGTCATCTTCTATGAAGGAAACAATCGTCACTGTTCATGTGGACCCTGTTGTTTACACACCATTCATTCAGTGTTCCATTTAGGGGGCAAGACTCCTTTAAACCTCGGAGCTCAAGATCCATTTAGTTTTACAAGTTAAGCCAAACTCCATTTTTCCATAAGTGCCTTTTCTTATTTTTGGAGAAAATCAATAGACCATGAAATGTCTCTATTGAAAACTGATATGACCAAGCCCACCCTGAGATTTCAGGGTTAAAATGTGGTTTGAGGCTTAAAGGCCCATTAAAGTACTATTGGATTATGGTGAAATACTTCTGAATGTGAACTTTACTGCATTTTGACTTAGAAACATAATCCAGCTCCAGGTCCTAGACATGCAGATGCCAAACACTGCTTTTAGAACACATTAGTGCTGATGAAGGGAGCAGGTTGGCATAACATCTTGAAAACATGATTCCTTCAGTCTTTAGTTCTAATAACCTGGATAAAGAACCATTTCCTCTCTTGGCACTGGGGAAAATGGTAACCTAATGATCAGCTTGGGAGTGTTATTAAATTAATATATATTTTCTTAGGACTCCACCATACTGATTTTAAAATATAATCACAAAATATTTTTTTTGAGCTGGAAGAAACTCTATGTCTTCAAGTTGAGGTCCACAATTCACAGATGAGGAAGCCAGAGCCCAAGGAGGGACATGACTGGTCCAAGGTCACCCATTGTTAAAACTTTGTTCATACTGGGGAAACTGGAGTTCAACGAGTATGATGGTTAGTACTTTGGGGGTAATTTAGAGGGATATTTGTAGCCCAGAAGAGTTTTTGCAGCAGTTAAGGACTGTGGTATAGGAAGATGGGGGAGATTATGGACTCTGGAGCTACATGGACCTTACTTTCACTTACTAACCCTGGGCCATTAGGCAGACCTCTAAACTCTCTAAACCTTGTAACCTCACCTGTACAATAGGAATTTTGGGAATGATGATGGAATCTAATTCCAGCATAGTGGCAAGGATTCAGTGAAACCATGCAGTAAAACTTAGCTTTATATATGACTGGGTCTTTGATGATATCATGGAATCATTGTAAGGGTGTTTTCCGACCATGCCTTCACTAATTCAGAAATTCAGATTTTACAAATAGAGTCAATAGTCCCAGAGAAAAACGAATGTTCTTTATTGTCATGTGTTGCTGTTAGTCTCTAGGTTGTGGTTTTAGAGGTTAAAAATGACCCGTGGCCTTGTACTATGTGGTGACATCATAGTGATATTCTCCAAAAAAAAAAAAGTCTCTCAACTGAGTTGAGATTGATGTTCATAATAGCCAGATGGGCATGTCACAGAAATTAAAGAATTTCTGAGTATAAATGCCTGGTGCATAGGAACCATTCAACAAAAGTCTGCTGAATTAAATTACATTGGACAAGGAGGTAGGGAGGTCTTGTCACCAGATTTAACAGAACCCAGGAAACAGATGCTCCATTTGAATTTCCTAATCCCCTAGAATAGGGATGACAAATACCACTCTAATATGCTATGACCAGGGCAGACATCACTAATCTATCCCAGCACTCTTGTCTCATGACTTGTAATCATGTATATGTGTGTCTTTCCCACTAGACTATGGGCCATTGGAGAGTGCTGGCTAAGTTCTGTTTCTTCTTTATGTCCCACAAATCTCACACAGAATAGATGTTTAATGCTTGTTAAATGGATGAGCTCAGAAAGGTTTAAGAGGTTATCCAAGGCCATACAGGAACTGAATCTGATTTGTAGCCTTGAGATCACAGTGCATTTCATGGTTCCATGTTTCCCTCTTAAGCTAGGAAAGAGTGCCCTGGTGTAGTGGAATAATATTGTGAAGTATTGATGGATGATTTTCTTTTTAGGTATTTTTATAAAATCTAAATATAATTTACATATGGTAAAATGCACAAGTTTTGACTGTACAGTTCTATGAGTCTTGACAAATAAAAATACCCATATACCACACTCCATTCAAGTCATCTATCATACTAGAAAGTTTCCTCATGCCCCTTTCCAGTCAGTTCCCCTCCAGAGGCATCCACTGATCTATCACTATAGATTATTTTTGCCTGTTCTAAAACTTTGTACGATGGAATCATATAGTGCATACTCTTTAATGCCCGGCTTCCTCTCAACATAATGTTTTGAGGAGGCAACTATGATGTTGCATCTGTCAGAAGTTTGTTCCTTTTTATTGCTAAGTAGTATTTTATTGTATGAAGGCATAAACAATTTGTTTATCCATTCACCTGGAAAATTGGGGTTGTTTACCATTTAGGTCTTGTAATAATGTGGTGGTTTTGATTTATATGTACCCCAGAAAAACATGTTGTTAGAGTTAATCCATTCCTGTGGGTATGAACCCATTGTAAGTAGGATCTTTTGATGAGGCTACTTTAGTTAAGGAGTGACCCACCTCATTCAGGAGGGGTCTTAATCCTGTTACTCTTTGAATCCTCTTACTCTCATATAATCTCTTACTCCTTTATAAAAGAATAAAATTCAGCCACAGAGAAAGAAAGCCACAGAAGCAAGAAGACCAGCAGATGCTGCCATGTGCCTTGCCATGAGACAGAGGAGCCAAGGATCGCCAGCAGCTAGTTTTTGGGAAGAAGACATTGCCTTAATGATGCATTGATTTGGGGATATTTTCCCATCCTCAAACCTTAGGTTAAAAACTTCCCATTGTTTAAGCTGAACCATTTCATGGTATTTGCCTAAGCAGCCTAGGAAACTAAAACAAATGGGCAACTTCTGAAATGGCTTCCAATAATCTCCTCCTCCTGGCAGTTACGCCTTTGTATAATCTCCCCTTGTGTGTGGGCTGGACCTAGTGACTTGCTTCTAACAGAGTATACTGGCAAAGCGATGGGATGTCATTTTCAAACCTTAGGTTATGAAAAACTATGCTTTCCATTTTCTCACTCTTTCTTGCCTTCTCACTTGCCAACTCTGATGCAAACTGCCTCCATGTTGCGAGATGCCCTGTGGAGAGGGCCACATAGCCAGGAAGTGAGGACGGCCTCCAGCCACCAGCCAGTGAGGAGCAAAGGCTCCCGCTCAACAGCCAGCAAGGAACTGAATCCTGCCAATAACCACGTGGGTGAGTTTGGAAGCAGATCTTTTTCCAGTCAAGCCTTGAGATGCCTGCATCTTAATTGCAGTTTAGTGAGAAACCCAGAGGACCAGCAAAACCATGCCTGGATTCCTGAGCTATAGAAACTGTGAGATAATAGATATTGTTATTTTAAGCCACAAAATATTGGGGTAATTTGTTATGCAGCAATAGATAAGTAATACAGGACTATTATAAATAAAGTTACTAGGAAGATTCTCAAACAAGGGTTTTTGTGGACCTATGTAATTTATTCCTTTTAAAATCCTACAATCCCTTTTTACTCTATTATCACCACCATGCCAGCCCCGCCCGCCCCATCCACTGAAACTAAGTATGAGGCACTCCTTGCCCTGGGGTGTCCAAAGGCATTGCATTTTTTAACTTTTGAAGAATACCAAATGAGACAGATTTTTCTCATCGTAAAGAGATGATATAGAACCTGATGTGACTCTGAGAAGTGTCCATGTATTCAGCTTCCCCTCTCCTATGGGCTTTCAGTGATAGAACCCCCAGATACATTTGGAATCCCAGAACAGAGGAGGCTTATTCCTCACTTCCCTTGTGGGTGCCAGGAGAACCTCCAGGTCCCCAATTTCTTCTGTACCAGGGTGGGTACCATTGGCAGTAGTAACCATGGTGATGAGATCTGCAGGGAAGGCTTGAGACAGCCCCAGAGAGAAGAGCCATAGTAACCCACATGGATCTTCACCCCATTTCATCCCCTAAAAACAAATGAAAACATATTTTTAAGGAGCCGGATTCCCAGTGTGCATGAGATTTTTCTAACATCTCCTGAATGGCAGCAATTATAGGTGCATTTGACCAGGGATCCACAGGAATGGGAATGTATAGCAGATTCCGATGAAGGCTGATGATGGGCCCAGGGTCTGACAAGCCCTCCTGCACCATTCCTGGAACTCGAATGCAACCGAAAAGAAGATAGGAAAGGAAAATGTTGAAGTCAATGAGTTTACAAAAATTTACTAAGATTAATTTTCTTCTACCTAGTTGCCTGGGGAGTTTAAGACAGAAATTATATTTCATAAAAATAAAGACAATAACTTTTTTTTTAACATTTGAGTTTGTGGTGTGTGGGTGTTAACACCAGTTGATCGGGTATTGTTTAAGATTATAATGATATTGTGGAAATCAACATTGTGGTAAGAAAAGAGGTAAGGCAGGGAGCCAGAGAGGCCATAAGTCAACTGCTTCCTCTTCGTGCTCCAAGGAATTGTCTTTGTAGAACTTGACCCTGTCTGAATCTATCAGCAGCTACTTGTTGATGCAGCTACTGGAGATTCCCCTGTAATCATCCATCACCCAGGGGCATACTAAAGTAAGTGCCCTTAGAATTTCTTTGTTAAACAAAGTGCTGATCACAAGCATCCGCAGAGGATGGGCTTGTGGAGAGCTGTCAGGACATCACAGATCATCTCAATGTGTGAGTTGTCAATAAAACAAATAGCAATTGGAATGTGAGTCTAGCCCAGGGGAGTGAAAAATGTCAAAGCTTTGGAGTCATGCAAAGTTGGCTTTTGATGACTTGGTGGACTGTTCTTAAATTTTCTTTTCATTAAGATATAGATAGATAGAACCCATTTTATGGACTTGTCATGAGATTAAAATAAGAGAAAAAAAAGGTTATGGGTAAACCCACAGGTTCTGGAGTCAGGCTGTCTTAGCACATATGCGGGGTTTGCCTCACACGTGTTTCTTTGGGCAGATGACTCACTTCTCAGGCTTCCATTTCCTTGAAAAGGGAGAATAATAATAGCGGGAACCACAGTTTGACACTAATTGAGGAGACACAGGAGTCAGGGAGATGAGGATGGAAATGGCTTATTTATTACCACCATAGGTGAGGTTGGAGGATGTGACGTGGACCTGTGGCAAGCTGGCAACCTTGAATGGTCAAATGGTACAACCCAGATGGAGACAGACTTACCCTCTCAGACACAGGCAAGCCTGAGATCCAAACACATCCCCCTACTTAGAGGCCCTGAAGGAGCAGAGCCTGTCCAGGTAAAATTAGGGAGTAGAAGGACAGAGCTGAATGTGAACTCCCTGTAAGCAAAGAGAGGTGGGGGGAGGGGTGAGCCACCCAAGCTCTTCCTCCCCCCAACCCCCTACCAGTTAAGTAGCTCTTCCTCCCTGGTAGGGGATGAGGAGGGGGAGGGAGGCCAGGGATGGTACATGATGCTGAGGGGTTTCCCAGAGAATAAGACGAGGAAATTAGTGTTCCTCCTAAAAGGCCATGGACATTAAATAAATACTCACCGAGAGGGGTTTAACATGGTACTGGGTGCTTGCTGAGTACTCTGCAGATCTTAGCTCCCTGCTCACACTTTCATGCTCCGGAATTCCTGTTTAGAGAAGTCAACATAGAACTAATTGGAAGTAAATTAAGAGGATCAAATCTTGCTGAGTCCACTCAGTGTCTCATCTTTTTCTTTTCCCCACTTCATCCCCTAGAAGCAAATGAAAACATATTTTTCGAGGAGCCAGATTCCCAGTGTGCGTGAGGGCACTTTCCAGCATGTCAAGCAGATATTGACTTTGGAACCTGCCCTAGCAAGGTATGATCAATGCACACCCGCGTCTGGCGCTTGGCGCTTTCCCTCCCAGAGCTGGCTCGGCTCTCTGCCACGGGGTTTCTGAGGGCACCAAGTCAGGCTGTTCTCCACTCCACAACAATGTCAACGCCGTCACCGACAGCACGGAGAGCTGCACTAACAGAGCAGAGAGAAGCCCGGTGGGGGGTCAAGAAGGGCCATCGCTTCTTCTCCAGCTGGGCCTTTGCAACGAGCCTCTTCTGGGATTCTTTTCTTCGGTGGATCATACACTCTTCACTAGCATCCCGCGTGCCGGCCCTGCCTGTTTTCAAGTCTGGAGAAGTAGCAGGTGAGGTGATGCTCTGAGCCATCTGCCTCTGAGGAGCCTATTGTGTAGAGGGTGTACGTATGTGTATGTGTGTGTGTGTGTGTGCACACCTGTCCCTGGCTGGCTGACTTTCCATATAATCCATCGAGGTCAACAGCACAGTAGGTCAGAGGTTCAGGAGCCAGACTGGGAAAAGTCAAAGATGACCCGTCATTCCCCATGCAACCGTGGCCTAGTGGCGCTTCATGCCTCGTCTATAAAATGGGGATAATATCTGTCTCCACAGTGTTTAAGATATATGTTAAGCCTTTAGTGCTTGGCATGTAAAAACAATAAAGTTTAGCTTTTCCTGTTATACCGTTAATACTGTCATTTCAGAATGAATTTGAGATGTTCTACGGGAGGGACAGACAACAAAACATGTTTTTAAATATAAATTGTCAGTAAAAGAAAAATGGGAACAAAAATCAGGCATGAGAACTGAGGCAAATATAAATTAGACCCAGAAGGTTAGACTGTGAACAGGTGGGATGGGGTGGCAGAGAAAGAAGTAAAGAAATAAAATTTAAAAAATCAGACTAATAATCAGATCATATAGAGTAGTTATAATAAGTTGTCAATTTAGTTCAGAGCTTCTTGGAAGCCAGATCAAAAAGGGAAACAACTCAAACCATGTGGCACAACCTTAGCAAAATTTAGAATTTAGATCAGGGGTTCTTAAGCTTTTTTGTTCCACGGACCCCTTTGCCAGTCAGGTAAAAACCAAGGACCCCTTACTAAGTCCTCACTATACTGTGTATTATTTAATAAATATATCACTCCCACACCAACACGGCCCCACAAGAAATAATGGTTTTTTTTGAATTTCAGTTCAAGCTCATGGACCCCTTGTTAAGAAGCCCTGGTTTAGATGATCTTGCTCACATCCTTTCTTTCCT
Source organism: Tolypeutes matacus (assembly GCA_026826555.1). NCBI lineage: Eukaryota > Metazoa > Chordata > Mammalia > Cingulata > Chlamyphoridae > Tolypeutes > Tolypeutes matacus. The sequence goes on from JAKSZT010053836.1 coordinate 6,256,138, forward strand.
GAAAGAACAAATCACAAAGTTAACAACAAATTCTGGATTGATCAATATCTCCTTTTGGCTTTGGACATGGGGTGTAATCAATAGCTGTCTGCAGAGTTAAGTTTGTACACAAACCATCAGGGTATTACCTGCTATTCTAAAAGTGAGTGATCATGTCATTTTGGTAGAATTACATACTTCACATTTAAAGGTTACCAGCTCCTATGTCCTGTGGCCTGTTATGCTTCTGATCTTAAAACAGTTTGTAGAGGAAAGTTGTTCTCCTTGACTCTGTACCTGAAGCTTTCCAGATAAGTTCATTCACCATATACCCACAGAAGGCAAATAGAGACCTCCCAAAGCTGATCATGGAATTGTACCAGCCCCTCCGCTGGGCCCGGAGTTGTCCCTATAATGGTTATGTCTTTCCTTGGCTTCTGCCTCCCACGTACGGTTCTGCTCTTAGGTCTTCTCAAGTCAGCATTGGTGCTTGGCCTCCCTGTTTCTATCCATTTTTCCTTCCTTAGAGCTATCTTAGTGCTTTGTCATCGGTCTCAGAATGGGGATTCTGATAAAAAATCACTTGGGACCCAACCCTGCATTGGGACAGTGTCCTACTGGATCACCAAGGGTGAAGGGATTGAGATAAATGGAACATAAGGAGATGTCAGGAATCCATATTGATCCTGGGAATGATTCCAGGAATAGAACTTCTCAGTTGCAGTAGGTGCCTTCCCAAAATGGCTCTGTATGCTCCCTCTTCCATCTTCTACCTACACCAGTCACAACTAAGCACAACTAATTGTTTGCAACTCACAGATTGTGAGGGTACCATGGTTCTGAGGACAATCTTGCCCTTGCTTCGGTTGAGCTGAATGAATTTGAGATCAGAAGGTTCTGGGCTCTGAAATCCATCATCATGTTTGTGCTGAAAGCATGCTTCCTCTTGTTGCTCCCAGCCAAGGACTGCACAGCAGGACACTAGGGCAGGCCTGTTTCTGAGGGATGTAGCAGTCCTCTGGTGGGTGACTTTGGCTGGAGGACTCCCCATGGTCTTGCTGAACTTTCCTTAGACTGTACAGTAATCTAAGATGCTACCACCCAAACTAAATCTTGCCTTTCATGCTTTCTTCCTTCCCCCTCTTCTCTGCTTGGCACCAGATTTGCATTGTGATCTGATGGCTCTCCCAAACTCTCCTGGCTTCCTTCACATTTTCTTTCATAGACATTTCCCCTGAAGCATTTCTTGTAGTTTAATCCCATGTTGGCATCTGCATCTCAGAGGACTCAGACAAACATATCATCTGAAGACTCGACTGAGCTAGAGTTCTGAGATAGCTCCCTCACAGTTCTGGCAGTTGCTTCTGGCTGTTGTTTGGAACCCCAGCTGGAGCTGTTGATGGGGTACCTGCACAGGACATCTCTGTGTGGCCTGAGCTCCTCACAGAATGGGGGCCTTAGGGTAGTCAGCCTTGTTCCTTGGTGACTCAGGACTCCAAATGTGGATATTCCAGTGAATGAAAGGGAAAGAGCATTGCCTTTTCTGACCTAGCTTCAGAAGCCATGCAGCATCTCTTCTGCTACATTCCATTAGGTACAGAGGATTCACAAGCCTGCCCACATTCAAGGGGAGATGACAGAAACCCCACTTCCTGATATGGGGAGTGTCAAGTTCCCCTGAAGAAGAGCACAGGAGATGGAAGATATTGTACAACGATTTTTGGAAAATACCATCTGCCATAGTAGATAAAGTCATGGGAAAAGAAGTATCCTGATTATCTATTTCTGTGTAACAAATAATCTCAAAACTCAGTTGCTGAAAACTTAATTCTCTTATTAAGATTCTCCCTGACCTTTCTGAGGGTTGCCTGGGCTCAGCCCTCAGGTTCTCACTTGGAATGGCTCATGCATCCACAGGGGCTGGGCTGGAGTCATCTTGAAGGTGGTGCTTTCTACTTGACATGCGTAGCAGGGGATTCTGAGAGTCACCTGGAACCTCAGCTGGGGCAGTCAGCTGGATCACCTATGTGTGGCCGTCTTGTGTAGCCTGGGCTTTCTCACAGCATGGCAGCGAGGTTCCCAAAACAAACATCTTGAGAGGGAACCAGGCAGCAATTACGTCCCCTTGTATGACCCAGCCTCAGAAGTCACACGGCATCACTTCCACCACATTCTGTTCATTAGAAGCCAGACCCTAATGAAGCTAGCCCAATTTCAAGAGGAGGGGAATTGGACTCCCCCGCTTGATGGGACATGTCAAAGAGTTCGTGAACATGTGTGAATACACCTCAAATAGTGTTATATCTGCCATTTGCTAGGAGTCTCATGGTTCCAACCTGTGGAGGACGGACTGCTCGAGTTTCTCTATTTGAAGGCTCACATACTCTTATATGGAGTGAAGCTACAATTGAACTCAGAGTAGCTTCATGGCAATAAAAGATTGTCTTGTTACTAGCTTTCATGTCCCTTGCATGTTTGTTATTGCGTTTGTTTTACTTGTACCCAAACAACAGCTCCATGGTTAGCTGATGGAAGGCGCAGGACTTCAACACTTGTCTCTTCACTCTCAGCCTGGGCTCTTTTCATGCTGCCGGGATTAATTGGGCCCTTTGCTGTGTCTTCCATCATCTCACCTTTCTAGAGGAGAGAAAAGAACCTGGCCAGATCCTTATTTGCTTTAGGCATTGAGACTGATACTCTCAAATACCACCGCATGTTTCTTCTCACTGTTAAAGCTGGAAGTTTCTTATTGCCAATCATGAATGTGTTTATATATATATATGGAATGTATATATTTTTAAAAACTCATAGAAGCTCCTTTGTTGCTGGCTGTTTTTGCTTTGCCTTTCCTTGCTGCAGGTCACACACAAAGATGATTTTCAAAAAAGCAAGTTAAGAAAGTGAAATTAAATCACTGACATCTGCCACTCAATCTCACTCAGCATCCTTGTCCCCTGGATTCTTCCGGGCAGAATTTAAAGATTTCACCTATTACCACTGTTTGCATTCTTTCCTTTTTCAAGTGCAGGGGAGAGTTAATTTCAGGGAATATAGACAACTCACTGATTCTGTTTAAAGTTGTGCTTCTCACCAGTGGTAATAAGTATTTTTATATTTCACTCAATGAAACAAAAACAAGGCAGTTACTAAGGTGAAATATATTGATTATGTAAAAACTCTGCATTACTTTACAAGAACATGTAGAATTCTCAGAACGAAAAACTCCGAGTATAGAATTATTTACTTCTTAATGAAACTAAATTGAATTAGCAGTTATATTTTATACCTTCCTCTCCTAAAAGATAACATCCTGACAAAGTGTGAAATAACCTTTAATTTCACCACTGGAGACACTTGAATTCCATTTTTCCACTAGTGCTATTGTTAGAAATTTGAAGGCTGACTCTTGTAACATTTGCAGGCATGGTTCTGGGGTGAAAGAGGAGAACGTTGTCATGCTTTATAGTTGTGACAATAATTCACATTAAGTTACGTGCTGTAGCCGCTGCAAACAAGCTAAGAGCAGAGCTCCAGAGAATCTGGCAAATACTGACTTGGAACCTTATAATGTTTTCAAATGTCTGCTGCGATATCTATTTTCCATGATATGTATTTATTTACTTTTCACCTTTAGGGTTTCCTTATGCGTATGTGGTTGCATCTGAACAAAGGTCACCAAGCGCTTTTTTGTTGGGTTCTCTGGATTGTTGTGTGATACTCCGGTCAGTGTTCTTGCCAATCCAAGTCCACTGGAATCCCACCAGTGTCCCAGGCATCCACGCTGGTCCTGTGGGCCAGGATTCCCAGGCGCCTTGGAGGTGCTCTTTAAAAATGCAAGACAGAACCCTGGGAGCCCAGCGCCGGCATCACGGGTGGTTCTGGGGCACTCTCTTAAAGAAGGTGGCGAAAGATCTAGACTTTGGGAATTTCAGCGTTTTCAGGGGTCATGAAGCCCACTCCTCGTTTTCCTCAGGAGAGGTTGTGTTGCCCCGGGAAAGAGAGCAAGTGAGTGGCTGGGGCAGAATGAGGTGCCGTGTCTGGGGGAACCAAGACTGGACCTCACCCTTGGGCTCAGTTTCATGTTTGCCACTAGAATCACTTTGGCCAGGTCTGCTGTGTTCAGACCTGGCTTGAGAAGGAAGACTGGGGCATTCTACCTCTGGCTTGTAGGTGTGACGCAGAAAAAGAAACACCACCCACCACCACCACACACACAATGAAAGAAAGAAACAAGACAACCCCATTGCCTTCATGGCTTCTGATCCCCAGAATGAAGGAGAAACAGCATGTCACTGACACTGAAGTCAGGGTTGAAAATTGTGAAGATTGCTTGGAGATATAGTGAGGTTCATTATTCTGTAAGACAACGAGCGCCTACCTGTACCTGCTGGTTTGAACTCTGGGCTCTGAAATTGCCTAAGGAAGAGGGAAGCTTTTAGAGTAAAGCACTGTCTTTGGAAAACATAAAAATGAGCAGCAGGCCACCCTGGGGGCCTCAGTTTGCTCACCTTTGCCTGAAAGGTTGTCCTTTCTTGCTGCTGCAACAGCAGATTGTCCTCTCCAGCCAGCTCCATGGGCTCTGTTTTAAAGGTTTAAAAATAGAATGGCAAGGCCTTGTAAAACTGTGATGAGAATCAACTCTTCCCTGCCCATCTGCACTGCGTTAAGAAAAGGCAGCCTGCACAGAGTTGACCGTGCAGCATACCTGCTTAAAAGGAACCTGAAAGAGCACACTATGAAAACTGACATTCGTTCATTCCATGATTTTGCAAGATACCCATCTCCCTCACATTCATCTCCCTCACATTCCCTGCCCTGGTGTGCCCCTGTCTAAGCCACACTGCACTCCTGGCTGACTCGCTCACCTCTCTGGGCCTTTTCCACTCTAGCAGCCCCTGGTGGGATGCCCACCCCCATGCCAGAGTCAACGATTTAACTCCTACTTGTTCTCAGGACTCAATTCAGGTCACCACTCCTGGAAGGCTTCCCTGATAAAGCCCTTCTTCCTGCAAGGATGAAAGGAACAAGGTAGAATCCAGAAATTCGCAGACTTGTAGGGTTAAAAGAAGCATCTCTAGCCTGTAAAATATTTTCAAGTTACACGAGCTTGGCCATCCGGGATTTGTTTGCTCCCCTGCTTCTCACTCCCGCCCCCCACCCCCATGTCCCTTTCAGGTCATTGCATTTGGACAAATATTTTAGAGAAAAGAGACCTACAGTGGTCTCATGGAAGCCTGATAAGTTCAAAGTACCTGTGATTAAGTTAATATATAAACAGAAAAATCTGGAAAATAGTTGTGGATGTTCATTTTGGCCCATGGTGCTTCCTGGAATCAAACATAAAAGATAACCCAATAGGGTTTCTCAGAGACGTGTGTTGCCCAGCGTGCCACTAGCCTGGAATAAAAGAGATTGTGACTACTCAAGATATAAAGCACCCATTGGGCCTTTACTTTTATGGGCTGGAAGCATGCTGAGAAAGCTGCTCAGCCACCAAAAAGGGCATCATCTCCAATGTAGCGTAATGACAAAGGAAGGACTTCCCAGAGAGTGTGGGCAGGAGCCACGGAGCACAATGGGCTGGGGGCATAATCCAGGTCTAATCAAGGTGCATTTCTGATTCTCAACATAGGGCCTCTCAATGTTTGCTGAGAGAGATTTCAGAATTGCACTGAACCACCAAGTGCCATGTGCCTCCTGTTCTCCCCCTTTCCAACTAGGGGTGCTGGGTGCAGCTATTCTGTATTGTGTGTGTGTATATGGGAGGGGCATATCAAAGACTTTTGTCTTTTAGTTCATATGTCTCCAAAGCTGCAGTCAAACTGCAGTCAAACCTGATATGGATCATGAGATCCTTGGGTTTTAGTCTGACGGTTATGATTAGATGAGACTTTTGGGATGTTTTGGAGAGGGTGGTGAATGTATTTTCTAGTGGGAGGAAAGACAATATTTGTGACCAAGAGGGCAGACTGTGGAAGACTGGCTGATGGTGCCCATCTATACACTCTATCCCAGTAGGTACATCATGTATTCCTGCCCTGTTGTCCTTGGACTTGGATATTTCACTTGTTTTGACCAATGCATTTGAGTCTCATCCAATCATTACCATCGGGCTTAAACCCAAGGATCTTATGATTTATATCAGGTTTGACTGCAGCTCATCTTGCTTTGGAGACGTATGAACTAAAAAGAAGTGACGCTCTGCCAGTTCTGAGCAGAGCCTTTAAGAGGCATCCCATGTTTCCACTTGCCTCCTTGAGTATTGTCTTTCTACCACGAGGACATGAGGCTTCTTCAGCCTATGTTCTGGAATGACAAGGCACAGTTGCTGAGCCAAACCAATTGCACCAAAACACAGCAAACACAGCAGAGCTCAGCAGAGCCATAGCTAATCCATAGCCCTTCCACTGTCTGAGCAAGAAATAAATGTTGTTGAAAGTCATTGAGATGTTGGGGTTATTTGTTACTGCAGCAAAAGCTGATGCATACAGTCAATGTAGCCAGCTAATTTGGATAATCCTGATCAGGTGAATAAATGCCTCCTTTTCCAAATGGGAAGATTTTTTATTAGAATTATGCAGATAATTACCCCAAATTCCTCACTCTATCTTGCGCTTATTATAAGGAAAAAATATTTTAAATACATTAAAAGTTTAAAATATATTCTTGTGATGGAATTTTGGAAACCATTGTGAACTCCGGAAATTCAACATGAATGGTTCAAGACCTTTGGTATGAGGGAATGGAGACAGTCCATGGCTATCAAGCTGCTAGATTCTCTCCAGGCAGTATCTCAAAAATGACTCTCTGTGAGGTCAAAATGTTAGCTGACTCAGAATGATCTTCATTGGAACTCTCTACCTCCTTTTGTGCTTCCTTACTCTGCCCTCAGTTTGTGTTTGGACCTAATAAAAAAGGAAAGGAATTTGGAGTTTCTCTTCTTAACTGTGTCCACAAATTCCAAAAGCATCTTCAATAAAAAATAAAATGTGAGAAAGCACAACCTTACTCCAAATCAGTTTTGTTTTCTGGAAGTGATAGAAAGTCTTGAATCCCATTCATTTTTTCCTATTCTTTCCTCCAGTGCTTTGCTTAGTTTGGACCGGGAAACTAAACTAGGCATTTTCAGTTCTGATTCCTAAGCCCAATTCCTCCATAATTGAGTTTAAGTTTCCAGCTCTGTGGGAGGATATGAAATTATTTTTGCTATTATAATTTGGGTTGAGCTTTTAAAATGAGAACATTCATTCTGAGTAATAAAAGACTCAAATCCACTAAGTGCAAGCAGTGACCTTGCGCAAACAATCACGATGCTGGATCTTATACAACTGATCCGGATATTTTAAGAGCAGGGCAGACCAATCAGTGTTGATGCAAAAGGTTAGAGAACTAGGCTAAAGAAAAAACAGTATCCTTCTCATCTATGTGACTCATCCAGCTCCCCTGGGAATGGCAAAATGACTCAGACTTTCAAGGAGGTGACAATGCCTATAGAAAAATATGACCTAGCAGTTTTCATTAGGACTTCTCAGTTGGCTGGTTGTCACCCTTTTGATTCTCTTGTGTCCCCGAGGAATGACTATAGGGTATTTTGGGTCTCTTCACAGAATGATCCTATGGACCCTGCTGACACTTGACAGGTAGCCTACTGAATTTCCAGGTTCCCTCTTTGACACTCAAAAAGCCTGCAGGAGAAAGAGTTGGGGGGGGCGGAATTTCTGATTAAACCACTAGGAGAAATCATGCTCCAAGGCCATATTTACAAGTCCACAGAGCCTACTTGGAGAAGCAGCTTACTCACATGCAGAATCAGCACCAGCCTTGGGTTGAGCTCAGCTCCAAGCACACAGCCAGATTCCCAGGCTCTGTCACTGCACTCTTTGCCTCTGTTTTGTCCGTTTGGAAACGGGAGGCCACCAGGAGGATGGGATGTAGTATCAGCTTTGCCATGGCCAGCCCGGTCATTTCGGGCTGATTTCTTACTGGTTTGTGTTCACCAGCTGAATGAGGGTAGATCCCATCAGCCTCCTCTGTTGGGTTACAGTCAGAATCGGTAATATAATGTGCTTGGAGCCTGTGGAACACCGTGCAACACAAAGGCCCTCAGAATTGCAGCTGTTATGTTATTGCTGAGAGGCCCTGCTGCTAGGCATGCTGGTGACTTTCAGCAATTTCTGTGTCGACATAAGAGTGATCAGAGGGTTTGTGCTGGAAGAAAACAAACCTGGGATTTGGTTTGGTGGACATACACCCACCCACAGTGTGTCTCCTAAAAATGACAGCTCAGACCTGCTCGAAGTGGTATGACTCCGTCCACGCACTATCTCGGGGCATGGAGTTCTCTGTCCCCATCACTGTATTCTCTTCCTCTTCTGCCTTGAGTCAGGCAGACCTCATTCTTGGATCTGCTCCCTTTTCCTCATTTGCCATCTCCCTTTCCAGCCACAGCCTTTGGTTGCCATCTATCTGAGCACAAACCCAGTTCCCTCTCTCACTGGCCAGGGAATGAAAGCACTGCCCAAGTCAAACTGGGCCTTGTCCTGCTGCTCTTCCAGCTAGTTAAGCAAGGCAGTACATTCAAAAGGAGCACACTTTTGAATCCAAAGACCTCGAAGACTAAAACTTTGTAGAAGGTTTTCCTTAAAGGGGCAGCGAGGGGGTGAATGAAGGCACATGGTCCAGGTTAAATCTTTATAAAAATATTCTTTCCTTATCTATCACCCCCCCACCCCCATTCTGCTCCAGTGGCTTCTCCCAACCCAAGGTGGTTCTTCTCTCTCTGAATATTCCCACCTACCCAACTCTGTTTTGTGAACAATTTAATTCCCCTAGGGCTCCTCCCATCTGCATATCTACCCATTACCTGGGGAAGAAATGGCACCAACAAACAGCTTCTGTGTGGTGGGGATGGACTGAGTGTTGGAGATGTTGGGAGAAGACCAACTGATTTGACCTGACACAAACAGCTCTGTGTCACCTCCATGCCCCTCTCTACCTACCTGTGGTGGAGGAAATTGGGGCGATGTGGGCTTATTATCTGCTCTGTGGGTCAGAACACAGAGCTGTTGAGAGTGTGACACAGCTTGGGGTAGAAAGCTTTGCTTGTCCCAGGACCACAGCCTGCATTCCCCCTCCACCCCACCGACTCTGCCTTTCTATACACCAGCTTCAATAAGGGTCCCAAGGACCAATGTACAGGTGCGTCTTGTACTCCTTGTCAAGCATTACAAAAGCCCACAGTAATCACACTTGACATTGGGTGATATTTTCCAATTAGATACACTTTAGAATTCTCAGAGTATTTTTATAGACATAATTTCTTTTGATTCTCCACTAGTTCTGTGAACTAGTCACATCTTTCAGTCATTCAACAAATATCTGTTGAAAGCTGCTGTTTAGAGTTAACTGAGGGGGTTCCCAGGACATGGCGCTTTCAGTTCTAAAACCAGGACAGTCCTACACAAACAGGGACAAGCTGGCTGCCCTAGTCTGGGGTCCCAGAGATGAATGCGACGGAAGCGGTCCTAGTACTCACGGAGGCTTTGCTCTGGTTATTTTCATGCATTGGGCTTTCTGCTGGATATCCAGCTGAACTGTTGCCATCTGAAGTTCAGAAAATCTTAAATTCTTGTCTCTCTTCTTTAGATTTCTGATTCATTCATTAGGCACAGAGCTAAGCCTTGGGTAGGAAAAGACAGTAAAGTAAATAGTGTATGGTTCTGGCTTTTAAAGAGCTTGTGATCTAGGGCTTATGTGGGTGGGGGCCATTAGGAAAACAATGACCTGCTGGGACTTCCAGATCTATGTCTTTAAGGCTCTACTTCACCCCCACCCCATGACATTCCTTTTCTGCCTCCTCTTTTGACTCCTCTGCTATTTCCTGCCCACCTTCCCCATGTGTTCTCAACCACCTTCTCTGACATTTCTCCCTTCCCTGGTGACCTAATCCTCTTCTATGTCTTGGAGATTACATCTAAATAGATGTCGTCTATCATAGTTGGGGTTAAGATAACGAAACTGATTGGATGCCAAGTATGTACATTCACTGAGAAGCACTCTGATCTCAGGCATCTTGAGAAATTCCTCCTGGGGAGGAAAATATGCTGACCAAGAGATAAGCCTTTCTGTCCAGTTGTCATGGAGGTCATTTAATTGATTTTCTGGGACAGATGGGTTTGGGATGAGTTTGGGCAGCAGGAGCCAGATTCCCAGTTCACCACAAGGCTGGTTCCTTAAAAAGTCAACTACTCTTCCTATACGTTTTAGAACAACCAGGGACCTTACTAATTGAATAGTGTCCCCATTATGTGACCAGATCATGCATTTCCAGGAAGGATGAAGTAATCCAATTTGTGTTGAAATGTCAGCCCAAGCTGCAGATAATTATTTGGTATGAGCTGTAGCATTTTCTTTGACTATTGTCAACGGTGTTGTTTCTTAATTCTAAAAGCTATTTAAGGCATTTGGCATAGATACTCCTCTTCTTGAAGAAGTAAGTTCTCATCTCACTGCTTTACTGGAATCATGCTTTCTGTTTTTCTCTGGCACCGTTGACTGGAAGTTTTGAGAGGCAGGAATTAGATGGAAAGCCTCATAGAAAGAATGGTCTACATCACCCTTTACTTAAGGTGTGGTTATCATCCCTAAAAAGCTGGGTCCTTGTCAAATATTTTTCCCACCTCATCCAGTTGTTTTGGCTCATAATTCACTAGTTCCTTCCATAAACATATATGGAGTGCCTACTCTGTAGTGGGCATCCTTCTGGTGCTGGGAAGATAGCAGAGAACAAGACACTCTGAGGAGGTAACATCTGCATGTAGATCAGTATGACCCAAAGAAATCATCTGCAAAGATCTGGGTGCAGAAAGTTCTAGGCAGAGGGAACAGGGAGTACAGGAACCCGAAGGAGAGAAAGAGAAGGTTGGAGAGGAGTAAGCATGGGGAACATGGCATGTGATGAGGTCAAGAGAAATAGACAGGAACCAGATGACATTGGGCCTTGGGATTTTAGTCTAAATTTGCAATGATAAGGCACTGGAGGATTCTTAAGTAGGGGAAAGAAAGGCACGATCTGATTTACATTTTTAAAGGATCACTCTGGCTGCTTTATAGGAGAATGGGTTATAGGGCAGCAAGAGTGGGCTGATCAGGATAAATATTGCCAAATTCTAGGTGAGAAATGACAGTGGCTGGGATCAGGGTGGTAGCAGTGGAGTTGGGAAAAAGATGACAGAATAAGGATATATTATGGAACTAGCACTTGCTGATGGACTGGATGCTGGGGCGTGGGTGGGCAGTTTGAGGGAAAGAGAAGAATCAAGGATATATCCCAGGCATTGGATATAACCAAAAGGGGGGATGGTGATACCATTGACAGAGATGCAGAGGACCATATGAAGTCTTGGTGTGGGCCATGTGTCTTCAGGTGCTGCTGCCATTCTTTTCCTGTCATCCACATGGGGATAAATTTCCAGTAAACTATAAGAAACAGTCAATTGAGAACTGGAAATTATTTCCTTCCTAAGAAGAAAGGAGGACCAAGGGAAAAAAACATATTCCGCACCTACTACATATAGAATAAACAGGAAGTTGCCATTAATGCCACTTTTGAAAACCAATATCATTTTTATAATCATTGACGATAAAGCATTGATGATAGCCTTCTTTTTTTTTTTTTCCACATATCTGATAAGGGTTTAATATCCATGTTATATAAAGAGATACTACAGCTCAATGATAAGAAACAAAGTACACAATTAAAAAACTGGCAAAACGCCCGAACAGAGAATTGTCCAAAGAAGAAATATAAATGGCAAAAAACAACTTGAAACATGTTCACCACCTAGCAATCATGGAAACACAAATCAAAACTGCAATGAGATATCATTTCACAAATATTAGAATGGCCATCATTAAAAAGTCAGCAAACTACATGTGTTGGGGAGGATGTGGATAGATAGGAATGCTTATTTACACTAGTGGGAATGTAAAATGGTACAGCCACTGTGGAGGACTGAGGTTTTTTTTAATGTATTTATATTTCTTCCTTGGACAATTGTCCACTCAAACATTTTGCCAATTCTTCAACTGAGCAGTCCATCTTCTCACAAAATATTTGGATATCATACATCCGATAAGGGTCCAACATCCATGATATATAAATAAATACTACATACACACATACACACACACACAAAAAAAAAAACACATGAAAAAATGCTCACCACCACCTAGCAACCAGGGAAATTATAGGAATGCTTATTTACATTGGTGGGAATGTAGAATGGTATAGCCACTGCGGAGGACTGGCAGTTCCTAAGGAAGTTGAGTATAAACTTGCCATGTGACCTAGCCATACTATTAAAAGGTATAATATACCCAGAAGAACTGAGAGCATCGACACGAACAGGCATCCGCACATGATGTTCGTTACAGCATTATTCACAATTTCTTTTTTTTTATTTTTTTAATTAATTTATTTTTTATTGTGGGTAAAAATAAAATTTTTCACAATACATACCAATATTTGTAAATGATGATAGCCTTCTTTTAGTGAGTACTCACTAAGTGCCAGGCATGGTTCTAAGTGCTTTACATATATTTACATAATGTATAAGGTAAAATGAGTATTTTTCACTACTTTTAGATGAAGAAAGCAAGGCTTTGAGAAGCAAAGTAACTGCTCAAGATCCAACAGCAAATAAGTGGTAGAGCTAGGATTTAAACCCAGGTGGCCTTGATTCCTAGCCTGTTCTCCTAAGCACCCCCACTCTCCAGTTCCTTCTAAGGTGTGGGTTGAGAGTCCATCCCATCCTCAGAGCTGGGCTACATGCATCCATCTTGAGCTGATAGAGCAGCTGACCATGGGCAGCCAAGAGCTTCCATGCCCATTTTGATTGTCTATGGAGTTCAGGCAGTTGTGCACAGCCTCTCTTAAGTCCAACCTGAGTGTTTCAGGGTGAGGGAATTAATTACGGACTGAGGCTGCTGAGAAGGCCTCTTGTTGGAAGTGGGGCAGCACTTCTCCCACAGGGGGCATTTGGAAATATTTGGGAGTCTTTTTCTTTACCACATTTGGTGTATATATAGAGTGGGGAGGAGGCAGGAATGCAAAAGATCCTGAAACATATAGTTGGACTGTCCCACCCCAAATGCCAAGTGCACCATCGAGAGCCTGGGCCAGTGGATGAGTCTCTGAGCTCCAGACCTTGAGTGGAAGGCAATTCTCTTCTTAGGGAAGGCCCAAGAATATCGATGGGATTAACTGTGTGAATGGAGCCCTTATTTAGGCTTTGGATGAAGATCTTCCTTTGCCTTCAGAATCTCAAACAATTTTGTACCCCCACTCCCACCTTTCCTCCCCTATTTTTTTTTTTTAATTTTAATTTTTTCTGACCAGTAAGATGAGTACTTAACTGGGAAGCTACAGTTGGCATAGCAGGTATTACAATCCACTTGAGAGCTCTTAGTGAAGAATATTTGATTATACAAGGAAACTAGAATCTGTTTGTTTTCTGTTCATTTAATTTGATGTTTTAATGATGCTGCTAGTTATTTGAAATATTCTCCTTCAATACGCCCTTTATTTATTGTACTTGTACCCTGAGGCGTGCTGGCAAAGGGTGACATGTTTAAAAGTCTGCTCTCAAATAATAAATTTCCATTGGAAACCGGAAGCAGAAAAGTTTTATATTTGGAATGCTTTAGAATTTTTTTTTTTTTTTTTTAATCGATCCAAAATGGATTCATTGGTAAGTTCAAGGGAAAAATTTTTTTTTTTCAGCAAAAATTTCAACTCTCAATTTTGATTAGATAAAAAATAAACAACCAACTGGAAACAGAGTAATGTTGTGGGTCAGATAAAGGGAGACACTGGGCTTGATTTCCAGTTGTTAGGAAGTAGATTACTAGCAAATTCTATCTTTAAAGGCAGTGGCATAACTGGCTTCATTTCTGTTTTTCTTCCCACTTTTATTTCAAGCCAATTAAGACTGTTTGCATATCTGTTTATCTCTTTATATTCTGTCTCCCACCTCTGGATTGCAAGTTCACTAGACACAAGGACTTGATCTTACTGATGCTCTCCTATATCTCCAGAACCAGGAAGAGATTGCCACATGGTAGGAGTTCAATAAATGTTTTCCGCAGTGTGGTCGGCAAAATAATCTACCCCTGCCAAAGATGTCCAAGTCCTCCTCCCTGGAACCTGTGAATATATGAGGTTATGTGGCAAGGAAGAATTAAGTTTGCTAATCAGCCGACCTTAAAATAGGGAGATGTGTCCACTGTAATCACGTGGGGCCTGAAAGGTGGAAGAGGCAGGCAGAGAGAAGGTCAGAGTGATACGGTGTGGGAAGGACTTGGCCGACCATTGCTAGCACGAAGAAGAGGACATGAGCCAAGGAATGTGGGCAGCCTCTAGAAACCGGAAAAGGCAAGAGAACGGATTCTCCTGTAGAGCTTCAAGAAAAGCACCAAGTCCTGATGACTCCTTGATGTTAGTCCAGTGAGAACTATGTTGATCTTCTGACCTACGGAACTGTAAAGTAATACATTTGTGTTGTTTTAAGCCACTGTATGGTAATTCACCAAGTGAATAAATCCCTGCCCCATTTATTCACCTATGTAATTAGCATTTATTGAAGGACCTACTGTTCATCTCCAGGTTTTATGGTGAACCCTGTGATTTTTAACATTCCTCCCTCCCCCAGGGCCTCAGCTCCTGCCATTCCCGCCACCTGGAACTCTTCTCCCATCTCCTTGCTTAACTGTCTCCCACAGACCAGAATAAGTTTCTCTCTAAGCACCTTAAACTTTTCCTTAGCATTTATACCAGATGTGGTACAAAAAACTTATGTAATTATTTGTTACCTTTCCCCCCTGCAAAACATAGCACAGATACAGAAAATGACATTACAAGTATAGCTTCGTGAATTATTATGAGGTCTACTTGTACCAAGACATAGAATTTTGCGCATCTATCTGCAGCCTCACACAGGTCCGTGCCTCTGCCTGAAAGTCACCACCCTCCTGACTTTTACGACAATCTCTCCTTGCTTTAATTTATCATTTTATTAACGAGGGCACAGCCCTAAATGCTATAGTTTAGAGTGTCTCATTTTTTGGATATGTCTTTTAAGGCTCCTTTTAGTCACAGATTTCTCTTCTGTCTCTGCCCCTTTTCCCCCTAGCAATTTATTTGTGAACATACCCAGTCCATTTGTCCTGTGGAATTTCCCATGTAACTTTCCTGTAGAAAATCCCACTAGATTTGCTGCTTGCATCCTTTTGGTATAATTTAACATGTTCCTCTATCCTTTGTAGCCACTATAAATTGATAGTTGGCTCTAAAGACTGGATCAGGTTAAAGTTTGGTGTTTTTTTGGCAGGACTACCTTGTAGGAGGTGGTGTCCTCTACCTGGAGGACTATAATATCTGGTGGCTGCTTTCTTTAGGTTAGCAGCCTTTGATGCTTAATACCTAGAACTATTAATTCATTAACGATTGTAAAATAGTGAGATTCTAATTTATTTTTCTTTGTGAATTAGCTAGAATATTTCTATAAAGAGAAACTTGCCCTCAACTTCTATTTAGTTATGCAAAGATACAGTTTGTGTAGAGAAGGCAGGATAAAGGCTTGACTCTTTCTTTTTATTTACCAGGTTTCACATTCATGACTTAGCTCCTATTCTTGTAATTAATGGTTCAGTACCTTCCTCTGCTCTAACATGTATCCCCTCCCCCCTAAAGCAGGGCCTGGACCATCTCTTTTGGTCACCAATGAACTCCAGGGCTGAATGCAGGGCCTGTGATATAATGAACACTCTTTAGGTATTTGTTGAATGAATGAATGGAGTTATCTCTCTCTCTTATCTTGTCTCTTCCTTCCCATGGTCTCTTCAATTTATCTTAAATTCTCTTCTAGTCTCATGTAGCTAAACCAGGGATTCTTAACAAGGGATCTTTGAGCTTGAGTTGAAATTCAAAAAAACATTATTCTTGTGCGAATGTGTTGGTGCGGGTGTGATATATTTATTAAATAATACACAGTATAGTGTGGACTTAGTAAGGGGTCTGTGGTTTTCACCTGACTGGCAAAGGGATCCGTGGAACAAAAAAGTTAAGAACCCCTTGAAAACCATAGGCCAGAATGATTTGGATCAAAAACATAAAATTAGTGAATATCCTGAGAGGCACCAGAAGTAGCTGCTCAATAGCAGCTCTGACATAAAAATACTAATTTGGAGCATTTCATGGGATACCTTGTCAGCTTAAAAACCCAAACAGGTTTTTAAACAACATCTACTTGAATTGTTATGCATCTTCTAAGTGAAGGCATGTCAGGGAGCTCCCTACTGAGACCCCTAAGAAGATGTACCATTATTGTGGCTAAGAACTAACTAGTAACATAGAATCTGCCTTTTGAGGACAAGTAGAATATTCCATTTGTCCTTGAAAATACCTTTGCAAGGAGCCCAGCCTATGAGGTATGTAGGGCAGGGTAGGGATTATCTTTCTCTATTTAAATAGGCCTAGGAAGGTTAAGAGATCAACCAGTGACATATTTGGGGCTAGACATTGGTCCATATGCTGGAGTAGTTTCTGAGTAGCTTGTAGATTTGGAGCCAGAATGGGTGTTAGAGGTGATCTAATGGCATCATCTGTATCACAAACAACCGTGAAACCTCAGTGGCACACGACACAAGCATTCTTGCCCTCACACTTTGGATCAGCAGTGCTGCTGATCCTAGCTGGACTCATTCACATATCTGGGGGTTGTCTGGCTGTTGGCTGGTGTAGGTTGACCTTGGCTTTGCTCCACAAGTCTCTTGTTCCCCAGCATGCTAGGTTAGATACGGTCTCATGTGATGGCAGAGACTCAAGAGAGAGTAAGTGGAAACACCAAGGCCTCATGAGGCCTCCACTGAGAACTGGCACACTGTCACTCCTGCTGCATTCCCTTGGCCAAAGCAGTCACAAGACCAGCCCGGATTCAAGGAGTGTGGAAATGGACTCAGCCTCTGTAGTGAGAGGAACTGCAGAGTCACCTGACAAAGATCATGGATTCAGGGAGGGGTGAAGAATTGGGGCCCTTACTGCATCGGTTGACCACCACACCTTCTCATGTTACAAAGGAGCAAACCAAGTTTCACAGGAGAGCCAGCAACTTGCCCAAGGTCGTTCAGGAGATTGGCAACTAGAGTGCAAACTTTTGCCCTCCCTTCAAGTGCTCTTGCCATTGTCCTTGCAGGTTCCCACTAAAGACAATGGACATTCATTCACTCATTCTTTTTTTTTTTAACGGGAGATCCCAGGGATCGAACCCAGGTCCCTCCATATGGGAGATGGACACCCAACTATTTGAGCCACACCCGTCCCCCTCATTCACTCATTCTTGATGTACATCCCTGGGCTGCGTGCTAAGGGGTGAGGGCTGATTAACAGCTGAGGCCTGCTCAGTGAGCTGCCCTCCTGAACCCTGAGCCTGAACCTTTCTCGAGGTCACCAGTGTGAGTATACAGGCCAAAGAAATGACCTTTTCCCTAAAGACAAGCCTTCCACGCTGAACCCCTAGCTTCACCCCATTCCAAGTGAGAGATGCTTCTCTGGAAGTAAAATTAAGGACCAGAAGGTTCCTGGGGTTCCCGTTCTGTTCCTCTCCTCTCTGATGACTCCTCTTTTTGGCACACAAGCCTTCTCTCCCACCCCCTTTCCAAAACAACTCTTAAAAAAGATTGGGATAATATCGGTCATTTTTACCCGAGTGTGAATTTTAAAATCAAAGGGTTACATCTCCTATTTAACCAAAGGTTTCCTTCAGGATAAGAGAATTCCCTGCAGGTGGAGAAACAGGTTCGCCACCTGTCTTTCCCTGGCATCCTAGAAGCCATGCCCACAGGATGCCACTAATTCCAATGGGGCAGACTATCCCTGCTCTGTAGAGAGAAATCCTTCATCTTTCTGCTTTGAATGGAAAAGCTACTCCGGTGCCTCTAAAATAATAACCTTTCCCTTCACATCCAACAGGTGGTTTTAGCAAAAGCAGGTTTTTGTACCAGAGTGTCCCTCTGACTCAAGGGGAAAAACCACAGCCATTTTGGGGGTCTGTCTAGTCTCAAAGGAAAATAACTTACTAATTAGGGTAAAAGTCTTTACAAAAATATGTTTTCGATTCTACTGATAGTCAGTTACAAGCGATAACACTGTTAAATGTAGTGCCTAATAAATCTGGAAAAACTACCCAGTAAATGTAAGTAATAACAATGATTAACAATAAATTAAATGCAGAGAACTAGGAATGTACCACATTATTTTTAACTAGTTTGGGCCATCAGGTTCTGATTATTCAGTTTGTCCTGTACACCTGGAGTTTATTAGAGTATAATACAAACTAAACGGTCCCTCAGAGAGGCCATTGAAAGGACTTAGTATAAAACAATATACAAGTTTAATAGTGGTAACTGACCTTTCTTTCTTTTACAAAAACATATCTTTGTAACTTGAGCCCCGAGGAAATGTAATGCTTTTTACCTAATCCTGATTGTTAATTTTCCTTTTATTTAATTTAAAAGGTTTCATTTGTTTCATGAGATAGGAAGATACAATTTATACTCAATAATTCTTCCTGCTCTGGAAAGAGATCCAAAATGGCTAAATATTTCTTTCCTCCTGCCATGTCTATTATAAGAACAAGGAAAAACAGACGCACTGTGCACTTACTATTAATGGCAGCTGGTTAAAACCCACATTTTAAAATAGCCAAATGAAATGGGTACATGTGTTTATAATCAAGGTATATTTGACTAATTTTCTTAAACTTTTAAATATTACTCATTCGCAAATGCCAGAAAATTGGGCTCTTTCTCCTTTGAGGACAGGAAGGCAATGCCAGGCTCTCCGCCGGAGGGGACTTTTCTATAATTTCCCGGAATGCTTCTCTTTCAGATCCTATCTGATGGGACTACCGGATTTCAGTGACAGGGTCCTCCCCTTTTAGAAAAGCTCTTTAAGTAGATGTCTTTCTCATCTTGACTTTTTTTTCTTATTAAGCTCGCAATGTTTTCTAGAAGAAAGATGTTTTCAGTGTCCCTCTGCCTGGGGTTTCTCTCTTCCTCCACCCCACACTCTAGTTCTCAAACTCGAGGCATTTTCAACAAAGGAAATCTTAACCAGAGTCAACTCCTGTAAACGCCTGAAACCTGAGGTGCCCCCAACTAACTTGAGGTCTGGCAAATAGTCCATAAAACCCTGCCTTAAAATAATTAAATGAAATGGTCACCAGGGAGGGCAAGAATGGCATTGCCCAGGGGCGTCAACAGAGCATGAGGCTCTATTTTCTTTACCTGCTAATCAATATGGTTGCCCTTGGGACTCCCATAACCCTTTGGTAGAGCCCCAAACCCAGCCTTCATTTTATAATCAAAACCACGTTTGTTCAGAAGCTGGTCTTTATCTCAAAAAGATGGAGCAAGTTCAACTTACATTGAGAAGAGGAATTCTGCTCCAAGGGGAGGGTGGCTTGACTTCCCAAATCAGAAGGCCTGAGGCAAAGCAAAGGTGGATTGATTTCTTTATCTGTGCTCTGGAGAAATTGTACTCCATGGGCAAAGAGGAGGTTTGAGTTCCTGAAGGAGCAGCGTGTGACTCAACCTGGCTCTCCCCTTGGCTGGGTGGCAGTGGAGAGGGGAGGAAGGAAAGGGAAGGATGCTGCTGGAGTCTCCCCTGGGACGACGGAATTCGGTATCCCAGGATGGAACTGAGACGGTCTCTACCCTCTCCTAAACTGCTTAATCAGTGGGAATGCCAGCGCTCTCGGGGATTCTTGGGTGCCAGGTCCTGATGTGCATTCACACTTCTAACCTTCAGAGCACTCCCTGGCGTAGGCATTATTAGCCGCTCTACTTGACCTCCTGGTGGTTCCTTCTGAGCTGCCCCACCCTGTTTTGGAGCCAGTAAGAGGACAGGCAGTTGTGGTTGTCCATGAAAATGCTCCGCTTAGATCTCCTGCTGTGGGGAGCGTGACTGACTGGTGCCCCCAGCTGCCATCCCTCTGGATTCTCCACCGAGTTTCTGCAGAAGCCGCACTTTCTATGGCTGCTTCCAGCCAATGACTGGGCATTCTGCAGGAACCACCAGAGGCCCACATCTAGGAGAGAGCCGAGACTTTTCCAACAGGCAACTTTGGTTTGAGGAGTCCTTCTCAGCCTGGCCAAACTTGTCATGGCTCTGAGCACCTATCTGAACCTCTTCCTACCCACTCCTCCTGCCTTCCTTCTCTCTTTTGCAGCCTAAGTCTCTTCCTGCTTTCTCCAGCCTCCTTCTGTTCTCCTTCACGGGCATTTCCCCAATAAATAACTAGCATGTCAAATCCTGTCTTAGAGCTTGCTTCTTGGAAGATCTGAAATAACACAGCAGACAATATAACAATAAGCATCTGTATGGGTAACATGGTGTCCTGGACTTGATTTTTTGATTCTTCTAGTCCAACAGCAGCCTTCCCAGGCACTCTGAGAACCCGAAGAAGTGGTGACTACCTTTCTAAGTTGGATATCTCTGTAGGGGGGTCACCCTGGCATTACCTCTTCTCCATCTGGGGCCCAACTGCCTCCCCTCTTGCTTGCTTTGAAGGAGCTCCTAGCCTGTATTTCTCTAGCTTTGGTCCTCCAAAATCTGACTGGAATCTCTACCTCCCTGGTCAGATTTGGAGAAAGCCATAGTTCTGAGGATGGATCAAGAACCACTCTGAGCATGTTTGAACCTCAGCTCTGTGACTTAACTGGTCTGTGATCTCAGCAAGTTACTTAACCTCTCTGAATTTATCTGTAAAAAAATAAAAATAAAAGGATACTAGTAGTATCTGATTTTCAGAGTTCTTGCAAGGATTAAATGAGTTATTTAGTGCAAAGCACTTACAGCCTAACACACATAAGAGCTCAATAAATGTTAGCTGTTTCTTAGAACTCTTATATTATTATTTAACCAGCATCCTTAGGGATCAAAGATAGGGGCCCAGATCACTATTTCCTCTAGTTGTATAGGTTGATTTTCTCCTTAAGAAAAATCAGATGAGTTATTTACTAAATAGAAGGACAACAAAGATCTCCAAATTTAGGATCAAAATTTCTTCCCTGGGATTTGGGGGCTTAGGGAGTGAACTTCTCCATTGAAGTCCTGGAGTTTCAGTTTTCTTTATTGAAAGTTTGAATATAACCTTTATTTTTTGTTGCTATACAACTACCCTCAAATAGAGACTCCAGAGAAGAGAAGGGACTTCATATTTAATAGCTTGCTTCTGGAAAGGACTAGAAATAGCTTTGTGGCCCTCCAAAGAAAACTAAAATGGCTGTCCCAGTCCCTCCTGTTGAAGATGAAAACCTGGTTCTTTACAAAGAAGAATGTTTATTAAAGAGAGAAAGTTTTACTCACAAGATTTTTGGAGAATTGCATTCATTCCTTTAGAAATTTGCGAAGCTTCTCGGGTAAGGAGCGTGTACTTGCCGGTAAGACAAAGAACTTTCTTTGGATTTGGCTGTTTCCCATATTTTCTCAGACATAGTGTGGTTTCATGTTGTAACCATTATTTCATGTATCTTGCAGCCAATAAAATAATCACAGAGAGATGATTTGGTCTCAGTCCTTAAGTCAGTGAAGCCTCTGTGGCAATCAGAGATGGAGGGAAACGCACTCCAGGTTTGATTTTGAGTGACATTGGATGAGAACCTGGTTCTGGGCTTGTCTCGGAGTTGCCCAGCTATTCTTTCATCACGGATCCAGAGAGCCAGCCACACACTTCTCCGGCTCATCTGTGCATTCTTGATCCTGCCTCTAACATTTTATTTCTAATTCCCCTGACGGGCCTCAGTGAAAGTTCCCGGCAGAGATTGATTGCAGGGCACGACCCGAATTTGTAACTGGCCACAAAACGCTGTAAAACAAAGTTCACCGAATACCTTCCAGCTGATTTGTAAGTGATTTTCGAAAATGATCTGGATATGTTTTTCCTCTCTTTCCCCCCTTTTTCCACATAAAACTGAAAAGGACTTCCCGCCAAGCTCAGATTCTTTTAAACCTTATCTGCAAAGCACGCTACATGACAAAGTGTACTGCATGGAGCTGGTGGTGTGGCAGCACCTCTGTCTGGCTAGGAGATGTTTGTTTGCCAGGATGTGACTATTAACTGAAAACGAGGGAGGCAGTAGGTATGGTGGCAAAGGAGGCCAAGTACCTGAGTTCTAGAAACCCTTGGAAAATTTCTTAATCTTCCTAGTGGGCATTTTCCTCATTTTTAAAATTCGGAAGAGTTAGAGTAGACCAATATTCATCAGGCTATGTCTGGGGGAACCCAGGAATTCTTTCCTGAAAATGGTGTAAGAGAGGTCCTTTCCAGATCTGCAGAATAGAATTTACTTGATTTTAAGCTTTTGCCCACACATCTCTCTTAGACCTTTGAAACCTTCTATAAACGAACAAGCATCAAAAATAGTAATGAAAAATTAAGACATGTGCTCTTGAAAAAAGAATTTGTTTTACTACAGTGTTCTGAATCCATGTAATTTAGTCGTATTTTCTGTCAGTGCAATAGTTCCTGTTCTTACCACAGAGTGGAATACATCGGGATGCATTTGCTCTAGGATTTAGGCACATCTGGGCCTGCTGGGAAGGCTGGCAGGGCAATTCCCACCCAGAATCGATTTCCATGAGGAATTGAGGAGGTGCCTGGTTAAGGGCTTATCCTAAGAAAGAGAGTGAGAGAACCATGTGCTAGGGCCCGTGGGCCAGTGCTGGGGGGTGGGAAGGAATCCTCTCACTCGGATGGACTTTCCATTCTGTTCCAGGCAGCTCTGAGAAGCAAACACAGAGAGGGCCCTGGACACCAGGGCATCGGCAGCCTTGGTGATAATGGCTTAGCAGCCTCGGGACAATGGAGCATTGGTGTCGTTGGCATTACCCTTGACATCAGCAGTGTTGACATCTGGCAGTCTTTGGTGAGCTGGGACTTTGATGCTGATACCCTTAAGTCAGATACCATCCGGATTTATGATACCATCAAAGGCTGTGAGCATCGCAAGTCTCACTGAGGATGTCTGCAGGACACAGCAGCAATGTTGTCTTCAAAGGGCAGCAGCAGCAGGGCCGCCAGAGAGCTAAGTGAGATGACCCCTTGGGATGCCGCCTGGGTGGGGAACACAGAGAAGGCGGTTACTACATCTTATAGGCAAGAGGGAGCCATTGAGAGCTTTTGAAAGAGGATCTCTTCATCAGCATTGGACTTTAGGACAATGCTGTGGCTTTGTGTAGGATGAATTGAATGGGGGAGCATGGGAGCCTGGAGGCAGCGAGTGCACTACTGTTCTCTTCAGAGACTCCTACTGGAAGCCTGAGCATGGCTGGGGTTTAGAGACGTCATAACAGAACTTGAGTGGACGCCGCGTCCAGCTGAAGAGATGTCTTATCTAGTCCTCAAAGGGCATCTACACCACCTCCAGCTGAAGGGCTGTCTTATCTAATCCACAGAGGGCATCTGTACACCGAGTAAGTCATGGACCTCAGGCTCTAGTGAGATAAAGCAAGAACCAATTGGACAGTTATCAAGGAACCAAGCAAACCAGTTGCTATATATTCAGGTGGAATTCCAGTGACCTAAATGCAAGCCTTTGGGGCTTCTTTAGTTAAGAAGGAATGAGAGATGGGGCAGAAATGGCCTGTAATCACTGGGCAGTACAGTGGTCTGGCCTCCTGGGAAATCACGGCTGCTGCTTTATAAGAGGTGCCAGAACCAGTATAGGAAGCAGGGCTCCAGCTCCTGTGCCAGCATTGCCTTGTACCTTGTGTCGGTGGGGTCCCACCATCCAGTAGAAGTTATCAGAGGTTAAACTTTGCTCAATCTGCTTTTCCTGTAGCAAACTGAGGCCCAAGTCAATGCAGCTAGTTGGTGGAAGAGTGAGGGCAAGGACACAGGGCTCCTGGTTTCCTGCCTGCCCAGGGCTTTTTCTACTAAACCATGGAATTCTACTTTATGTCCATAGAACTTCATTTTCATTCTTCTGGCTATTAAAAAATTTCTTGTCCCCATATTATAAGTGAACCCAACTTCAGACTTCTGATCATCACAATTATGAGATAATAAATTAGGGTTGCTTTAAGCCACTACATTTTTGCAATAGAAATACTATACAGCAATAGAAAACTAATACATTCACCACCCCAAGATCACCACTGAAATATATCTGTGTGCAATTCCTTTCAGATCTTTATTTATAACCAAATGAATCACCATTTGAATCATATATTACCTTTTGTAATCTGCTTTCTCTCTGTCAACAATATCCACCTTTCCATTTTAGTATATACTCATCTCTTCTGAAAGCTACACCATCTTTAAATTTCCCCAATCAGTCCCATGATTTCCTTTCAGCTGCTGTCCAAGATACTGTTTAAACCAGTTTTGCAATTGTGTTTAGTTGTTATCTGCTCAAATCTCTTTTAATTGATCTCATCTGCTTTTGTGCCACTGACTTGTTGGAGAGATCAGGCCAAGCTGATCTTGCAAACCCTTGTATAATTTTATGTATTATCCCTTTCACCAAAATATTGTTATTTCCAAAAACTTCTAGATTTGTCTGATTGTTTCCTTGTGGTAGTATTTAGCTTGTTACTCTATTCCCAGTATTTCTTGTAAAGTGGATATTATATTGATTACACATTTTGAGACAAAATACAATACAAATGATGCTATGCACTTCATGTTGCATCACATAATTTCTAGTTGATCTAATTACTAGACCATTAGCTTTTCTAAGGACTCCTTTTAGGACCAGAATACCAGGGGTTCTGTGGTGTTCAGAGGCATCAGGAGGAGGAGTGGTTCACTCTGATTCTGTGGGATCCAATTGTTATTAAGGAATCTAACTTTCTAGAAACCACTTAAATTCAAGGCAACTCATTTGCCAGCCTAATGGAGCAGACACAAGTCAACTCAAAGAGAGGGAAACTAACAGGAAACACAAACTTGCAGACCACATTCAGACTCATAAATTACTGGGAATGAGCTTGAAGAAAACAAGCAGCTTCAATTTAAGCAGACCTTTCCCAACTAGGTGTACCAACAGCTAACTGTTTAGACATCATTAAAATACATTGCACCCAATATGTTTGCTCACAGTCATCTAGATGACTTGGGCAGGCCATTCATCAGCTTGTCAATTTAAATGGATTTCTATATATAAGTGACTATGATATGTAGGGAACTTTTTAGGAGAAACTCGTAATACCAGCATATCAGAAAAATGCGAATTATCCAATGCCCTGGCTGAGGGGACTACCTCTACCTGAATCAAATGAGGATTAACATTTTCCAGCCAAACTACTATTTTAAGCTATTATTAATAATAAATAATAATAAAAGCATCATAAAGGGTTTATAGGAAGCACTTCTTTAGGTGAAGTTTCTGAAGTCAGCATTAATTCCTTGGCCCATTGTTGAGCTATTGCATTTTGCATGTGTGTGTGTATTTTCCATGCATCCAATCCAAGGGTTTCTCTCACATAATTAAAGATATTGATGACATCACAGAAACTGAGACAATCTTTTGGTTTATATCACTTTCAGGAGATTATATACCCTAACCTGAGCTTTCCGAAGTCTGTCCAAATCTGAGGTGTTCTCAGCAGGAATATAATATTTCAAGGGCTCATTGTAATGCATAATGAGAAACTTTTTGTGAGCGGTATACTGCAGCTCTCCATCTTCCTCAGCCCTATTACAGCCTAAAATTTAGACGGGTCCTCTTGAGAAACTTGCAGCACACAAAAAGCATACTTTTGTCAGAAACCAAAAGATAATAATGATATCTATTTTACCATTTGGGGAAAGAAACAGAAAGGAGAAACTTGGGAAATTAAAGAGATGAGCAAAATGAAGCTAACTATAAAATGCTGGATCAATGAGCCAAAAACCATCCATTTAAAAAGACATGGGAAGACTATGTATTCTTCCAGTCACTGCCTTGCTCTTAAGCACGACTTAAAGATGGGGGCGAGTGTATGAAAGGACATCACTTGCTTAATGAGAACACCAGATGCCCACATTTAGGAAATGTTAAGAAAGCTAAACCCTTGTAAAATTTTATATATTATCCCTTTTACCAAAATATGAAAAACAGATTAGATGGGGGAAGGAAAACTTCTTCTATAAATAAATTTGAAGAAACACTGGACCAAACGGAGACACTTGTTTAAATACAATGTCCAAAGAAGAAAAATCATCAAATAAACACGAATCCCCACTTTCGACTGAGTAGCTTAAACATTTTGTGCCACTAGGCTCTAAAGCAGAATTGTCTTCCACCCTGCCCTTGGGAAAAGGCTTGCTGACCTCAGTCTTCTTTGGCAATCACATTTGTTAAGAATAATAAATAAGAGGAGCCATGCATCTGGAGCCTCCTTGAGAAGACGTGTAGACATTATAAAGACGTTTTTTCATCAAGTGTCTGTTGAAATCTGTGGGATTATGTTTGGCCTAGATCTTTGAATTACTTGTTGCTTTGCTTAGTCTGTTTTTTCCCCTCCTTCTTTCACTGAGTCAGGGATCCTTGCTGCCCTCAAATAGCATGCCGTTTGCCATTTGCAGCTTTGTCATTGAACTATGTGAGAGAACCACCATAGTAGGCTCGAGACCTCTGTCCAAGGCCACGCTGAAAACCCAAGACTGTGGAGCATATTCCTGCTGTGCCCAGCAACAAGGAATCTAACAGCAGAAATGGTGAGAACACATTTAATTCATACCTGATTTTTTTTTTTAATTACTGCTCACTGTTCCTGGGGGGTGGGGGTAGGGGTACAAAATGACAAAACAACAACAGAGACATGCTGTTTCCCTTGGAATCCACGGAGTTGTTCCTAAGAACCACCAGAGGATTTGAACCTGAAACATTGGGTAGGGAAGGTTGAAGCGTGGGGTGAAGGGAGAAACCTAGGTCTGAGCATCTAGTATTTTGGACTTAGTCACTTACAAGTTGCATTATCTTGGGCACCAATGAACTCTCAGAGCTTCTGTCTCCTCACGGAATGGTGAGCCTGTCATTTTAAACCAGTCTTTGCATGGAGGGCTGCCTGGGGCCTGAGGAATCTCCCAGAAGCCCCTGCTCCACACCTTGGTTTGTTCCTCACTGACGTCTGAGTTGATCTTATCTACACTCAAGTTGGAACTCTTGGTTTTGTGACCTCAGCCTTGGTCCTGCCTGGGCCCTTCAGAAAGATGTTTACTTAGACTCTCCTAGGTATCTGACCTTGGCCCTTGGCTTTAGCCTTCAACCCAGGTTTGGCTCCTGCCTTGATACCCAACTTCTCCAATTACATCTAGTTGGAACTCTCCACACAGCAGGTATTAGCAACCCAGGAGTCCCCTCTATCCCTCAAAGCCTACCCCTACTCTGCTAATGGCAAATTCTAGCCTAGTAGCTAGAAATTCTAGCCTCATAGCTTAAGGATATTAGTTATCATTTACTGGGTCCTTATCAAGTAGTTTACATGTATTACCTCATTTAATTTCATAAAGCTCCATGAGACAGATACTAGTATCTCCATTTAAGAGGTAAGGAGACTGTTGCATAGAGACATTAACTGACCTTCCCAAGGTCACAGAGCTCTCAAGGGGCAGAGGGGCCAGGGATCAGATCAAAAGTATCCTAGACTTGATGGACTGAATGCTCTCTGTCACAACCACCTAACCCTGCTGTTGTAGCACAAAAACAAGCATAGACAATATGTAAACAAATGAGGAGGGCTGTGTTCCAATAAAACTTGATTTATCAACTCTGAAATCTGAACCTCATTCGATTTTCACACGTCACAAAATATTATCATTCTTTTGAAAAAATTTTAAACCATTTAAAAATGTATAAAACATTCTTAGCTGGCAGTTCGCACAAAAACAAGTAGTGGGCCATGGTTTCCTGACCCAGGCAATCTTTCTAGAGCTTGTCCCCTTCACTGTCACAGTATGCTGCTTCTCAGTAATACCATTTCACCCCTTTCACAGATGAGGAGGCTGAGGTTATGCAGAGCTAGAAAGGAGGGGGTGATCCAAACCCAGGCACCCTAAGTCCAGTGCCTAGACTTTGCCTCTAAGTCATGGGAAGGGGATGAGATGAGTTGGATTTACTCTACCTGCTTCATGGGATAAACATGAAGATCAAAGAGATCGCGTGCCTGGCACACAGCACATGCACACTCTATGTTTTTTTAATGTCTGAAAGCTCTTAAAAATCGTATGATATAAGGTACTGAGATTAGCCTAGCTTCAAAAAATAAATCCCCAAGTGGAAAGGGTATTTACTTTCTAATCAATTTTGCCAAGTATACAGGGGTCTGGGAGTTATGAGATGATGGGAGAGAACACAAGGGCTGGTAGGGAAAGACAGACATGCCCAGGAATGCTTAGAGGCCCAGGGTTAACTGCTACCCCAAACGGGGTGCAGTTGCTTGGAGCAGAGCCCCATTTGTGGGGCACAGGGGAGGCTGCACTGAGGTGGTGCCCTGCATGCTGGGATGTTTCCCAGTAAGGGGGAAGAGACTTCTAGGCTGAGGGAAACTCGGTGTGCAGACTCCACGTGGGTGCAGTGGAAGGGGTCTCGGCAGGCTGGTGGAAGTGAGGCTGGGGGAAAGGGAGGCCAGCTCGAGGGCAGTCTTAGACTAAAGTGCTGGACTTGACCCGCGAGGACCTGGCTCCTCCAACCAGAATATTCTGAGGGAAGCCAGGAAGTACACAGAGCCCTAGGATAAAGATGACCCTGGAGCAGTTTTCTGGGGACATTTATTTTATTCAAAGATTTTTAGAGAAAAAAATCATTTCTAAATTAAAACAAACAAGATATATGGAGTATAATGTGAAATTTCATATTAAAATTTTAGATACAACATGAGAGTTCAAAGAAATTGTGGCCACCGCTTTGGGCTCCACCCTCCTCCTCCATACTTTCCCTGTTGTAAGGGATGAGATGGCAAGTGACAGAGGATAGGGAGAACTGTAATTGTTAAGCACGTATAACCACACGATTGGATTAGCTTTTCTGGAATTATAATGCTGATGATGGCTAAAAGGGAAGACAGAAGAAAGATATCAGATAACCAGGGATCACTAGGGAGGAGCAGGCAGAACAGAAAAGCCTAATATGCAGGGAGTGTGCATTCCTGTTCCACAGAGAAGCAATGGAGAGAGAAAGGAGCTTGTGCTTTGGAGTCGAAAGACCAAGATGTGAAGCCCTGATTTTGACTAGCTGTGTGACCTTGGGCAAAGCACTGGGACTCTCTGAGTTTCACTTTTCTCATCTTCCAAATGAGGAAAACTATACCTGCCTTCCCTACTTCCAAGGGTCATTTTGGGTGGCCTAAGATGACTTTCACGAAACATCTTTGCAAAGCATTTGAACGTCACTGGCGGGTTTCCAGGGAACAAAAGGCCAGAGTTCTTTCTACTTGGTGACCTCTCCAAGAAAAGGCAATTTTGCCCCCTTCTTTCAGCCGTTGTAACTGCGGATCAATTGCAACTGGGTGAAACAACAAAAAAAAGTAGTCATACATGATCAGCAAAATGGTCCAAATGATGTCATCCATCAAGATGGACATCGCAATTTGCCAACTATTTTCTCATAAATCAAACTGTGGTCCCTTAAGGAAGAGCAGCAGGGCTTGGGGAGCCAGCATGGCAGCGGTTATCGGCAGACCAGACGCAGGGAAGCGCTCCCTTAAGGATACAGTAATTATTTTCACTCGATGGGAAATAAAGAGGGGCACAATGGGAGGGAGAGCTGCAGAGTGTCTGCCGCACTTCATTACTGCTCCCCAGGCAAGGGACACAACATATGCTTTTCATTGGGAAGCCAATAATTCTGAATCGTGGGACAGGTGAAAACTTAAATGACATTTGCAAACCTTGATTTATTTCTCTGCTTAACTCCGGAACATGCTTTAGACTCGGCTCTATAAGTTTTCATAGATTAGTGGTCAATGTCAAGTATTTTCAATGACATATCCAAGCATTTCCTGTCCCTATCAGTTAATTAAATATTTTCAGTACTAATCTCTTCTTATTGAAAACGGTTTCCCTTCTTTTGGTTATGGGTTTGGAAAACAACGATATGAAGTATGTGCTTTATTGAAAACAAAATAACAAAAATAAAAAAGAATTCTTTTCCCCCCACGTGCTATTCTACTTGCTGGAAATCTCATTAAAAGTAATTTATGAGCTGTTAGGGATCCCATAAGGATTACACCTAATTCAGTCTGTAAAGCTTTTGAGTTTCTTTTACATGGAGGACCTCCTTCCCCATCATTCTACTTTCGTTTGCACCCAAATAAATACTGGAGATTAGCTTCTTGGCAGAAGAGGGTCCCTAACCTCACTACCACCACTCACGGTTCCCTGGGCAAACTTTGTCTCTTCCTCCCCTTTCCGTTAGACTCACCCTAATAGGACCAGGCTAATCAAACTGAGGTCAAAACTGTGGCAATTAATAATTAGTATTCCTGTTACAGTGAAGATGACTGAGCTATAGGTACCATTGCCGTCCCTGGTTTCATTGGATCTTCAACCTATGAACATATAGGTTAGTCCTCACTAACAATTCCATTTTCTTCTACCCCTCTTTTGGGCCCTTCCTCCCTCAATTCCCTCAGAAATAAGAAAACTGAATTTTATCAGAATGAGTAATTTTCAGTACCTTTATAAAGCCTAGATGCCCACTGATTTGCTGTTTCTCCGAACTTGTTCACTGGCATCGTGTCCCAGTCCAGCAAAGGCTGAACAGCCAATTTTGGCATCCTTTGTCCTTGGGATGAGAAAATATCCCAAATAAAGATGCATTTAATTCTAAAGACTCTTCTTCATGTTCGTATTTCCAATAGACAAGGAGGAATGCAGTCACTCAAGTTGCTTGCATAAGCAAAACTGAATTTTAAATTGAATGTTCACAACTTAAATTTAGCAGTTAAAAAGGCATCTCCACCGTGACTATAGGATGCACAACGTGCTCATGTACAGGTTCGCGACTGTCAGGTTTACCAGTGTTCCTGGTGTCTTTTCTACCCCAAATCTGGGCTGGTGGTTTGCTCATTTCTTTCCAAGTGTCAGCAGACTCTTCATACACCAGCTCATCTGTCCAGTAGAAACACTTGGCACCAGTAATACCGTGTCTGTGCTGAACCAGCCAGAGTGAAGCCTGGGGTATCATTCTGACACCATGGGAATAGTCGACAACGGTGTTTTCAGAGCCTAAAAAATCTTTCTCTCTTGGATCTCAAAGTACTTACAACTATGCCAGACTGAAACCTCAGCCTATGGTTCTCTTTTTGGACAAGAGTTGATCCTACCAAAAGGAGACAAAAAAGTAAGACTCCGTGTTGGCATAAAAACAATGGCTGCATATTTTAGAGAGTATATTTTCCCCCACCTCAACCACTGGAGAATTTTAACATTCTATGTTATAAAGATTTCTCGATGAGGTCAATTTAATTTTTTAAGAGTCATTTGAGTATCTAAGTAACATTCTAAGGCTCCAAACAAGAAATGCCTCTTAGGCTAGACCAGAGTTGGTTTTTTAGGTTGGTTTTTAGTTCTGTCTAGTTGCAGTAGTTCCCTAACCCTGGCTGCACCTTAAAAAAATGATGCCCATGTCCCACTGACCCCGTCTTCTCCCAAGCATCATTGTTGGTTTTTGTTTTATTTTGTCTGTAGGATTCCCAGGAAATTCTGGCATGGCAGTGAGCTTGAGAACCGCTGGTCTAGAACATTCTGAATTTGATGACAGAGACAGGCTTGGGCACTGCTACTGTAAGAGCATTACAGAATTCTCAGTGCTCTTTCCTGATCTACGTAGAAGCACAATGAGCCTGCAGGGACTCTGTCTTAACCTCTGACTCCAAACCCAGCCCTAGAGTTGCTTCCCACTGACGTCTAGTGACTCAGTTCAACACACTTTCAAGCCCCAGAGGAGATGAAGCTTCTTGAGGCCAGGCCTCAGCCCTGGATGTGTGCATGGTTGATGAAGAGTGGCCAAGGCCTCCAATGAGCTCTAAAACTGCAAAGCAGGAGCTGTGGGAACACAGGGCAAATATCTGATTCTTCTGGGCCTCCTGGTGAAGACTTCTAGGAGGTGGTGGCATTTGGACTGAACTTTAGAGGATGAGTGAAAGAAAGCAAAGATATTCCAAGGGGGAGGAGGTGTCTCAGTAGCAAGTCAGGGAGTCTGATAGACGGCCAGAAGGAAACACCTTTGTCCTGGAGTCAGCACACACTTTGTGTGAATGTTGTAACCCACAGCTGTGTGTGTGTGTGTGCATGCATATGTGTATGTGCATCTCATAGACTTCTTGCGCTCTGGAACTTGCCTGATTGATCCAGCTTCTCTGGACAGATCCAAATTTGCTGCTCCTAGCACTGCCCTAAGTTACTCCACCCAGGGGTGTAGGAATGCATTGGTGTGTTTGTGTGTGTGAATTTGTTTCATTACCTTTGCTCACTTCTAGGGACCATTCCTTGTTTGTGTGTCTGTTTGGAGGGGGCAGTTAGGCAAAATTGGCAATAATATGAATCATAGTGAGCGTTCATTGAGTGCATGCTCTCAGTGAAGCACTGTGCTAAATCCAGTTTAACCTCAGATCCAGTGGACCTTTGGGCTGCTCTTACTCTCATCTACAGATGAGAAGAACTGAGCTCCAAAAGCTGAGTTAGACCCACATGGCTGGATACCACGTGTTTACCCTCGCGGCACTGCCTGCTACCTTACATGGGGGCTATTTCTGGGAAAGGGCAGAGATAAGGAGGTGAAGATTTTGAAGCAAAGACACATCTTTGCTTGACTGGTCCAGAGATACTAGAGGCTGTGGGGGCTGTAGCGGCCCCGGAGGGTCCACCTGCCTGTGCATGTGAGGCTGCTGGGCCAGCCATTGCAATCCACCTCCGGAGGTTGCTGCTAGCCAGGGAAGTCCACATGGAGCAGGATGTACTCTCTCATCGAAATCCAGCTTTGCTCTTCGATGCAAGTGTTATAGGGGAAAAGTAGGGAAGGGAAGGGAAGGAAATATAAAAAATCTCAGCATATGAGTAGCACTTGCAATGTAATGTATGTGTTCTGAGCCAAGTTACTGTACACGCTCTGGGGAGAATTACAAATAAATGACGAAACGTTTTAAAACATGGCTTATACCTAATTAATCACGGAGCTGTAAGTACAAGGAATGCATCTCTTCAAAGTTTTCAGTGTTTTCTCTACTAAGCAGAGAGAGTGGGGGAAGGGGGGAAAATCCCCGTACCCAGTAATGGATAAAGGAGAGATTTGGGGGAAGCAATCTCTTAATCATCATTGGCCTCCTGCAACCTCGGAATCCTTACATCTTTAATTCTTTCTGTCGAGCATTGTCATATTAAAGGAACTGAAAATGTCCAGATCACAAAATATTCCTCAGTCGTTTGTCTCTTGATCCCTCAGCCCAAACAATACCAGTTTGAAAAGATGCAATCACCAAGCATTTAGGAAGCCCCTATGATATTGTGCCCTGGGATTCCTGTGTCATTTTTATATGCCTCCACCACCCAGAGGCATCTGTGGGCATGTTCTACTTGGAAGGCAGAGGAAGGCAGAGCTATGAGGCCCAGCGTTTCCTCTTTTGTAAAATGGGGATAATAATAATCAATAGTATCTCATTGATTTATTTTGAATATTCAGTAAAATAATGCCACAAAAGCACTTAGTCTAGTGCCTAGAATATATCTGCTCAGCAATGGTGGGTGCTACTGAACCTTCCAGATACATTTTCCATTCTCTTCTTATTCATGGACTTTACTGAATCTCCATCTCACTTCAACAGCTAAGATGCTTCTTTAAAGCTCTGTCTCACCAGTGATGGAAATATGGAAGCCAGAACTGACTTTGCACTTCGGAGGCAGTGTTCACTGCTCATCTGGGGGAAGCCACTCTTTTCCCTGGAGCTATCCCATAGTCACTTCATGGGCTAGTCATGGGCACAGCCTAATCAGAACACATTAGGTTCTCACTCCAAGCATTATCATTTGTACATTGCATTGCTTTGGACCAGGTGATCAGGCTGCTTGGATGTAGGTTCTCCCATTTGTTGGAAAGGAAGCCAAAAATGCCATATATTAAAGTGGTTGTGAGTAAAACCTGAAGAATGAAGAGGATACTTAGCTAAGAATTTACTGAGTCACAGTGAGCATCTTCCAGTGTTTCTATAGGATGTTCTCTCTCTTTGTTCTCTGGCAGCTCAGCCACGACCCTGTCACCTGGGGACAGCCAATCGGAGATGCTGCCTGGGACTGAATCTGGAGGCAGTGAAGCCGAGGCTCAGG
The DNA here is from genome assembly GCA_026826555.1 of Tolypeutes matacus. Classification (NCBI taxonomy): domain Eukaryota; kingdom Metazoa; phylum Chordata; class Mammalia; order Cingulata; family Chlamyphoridae; genus Tolypeutes; species Tolypeutes matacus. Next base: position 6,290,481 of record JAKSZT010053836.1, read on the forward strand.
AGGTCATTGACAGAGGAGTCTGGAGACGAGCTGGCACCTGATGGCCAGCCGTGGTGGTACCAGAGGTGGCCTTGTAACCAGACTGTACCCAAGGAATGACCTCAGCTGAGTTCCTTGCTCTCCGACCACCCTTGGTTCTGGCTCATTTTCATCCTAGTTCGTCCCCCTTCCTGCAGGTGCTTTGAGCTACCCAACATCTTTCTTATAAATCTTTTTCTGCTTCCTTTAATCACCAGGTTCTTTGGCTCATAAACAAGATCCTAGACTGAGACAAAATTAAGATATACTCAGCACCTACTATGTGCCAAGTAACTTTATAGATGAGGAAACTGAGACTCATAGGATGTAGGTAACTTGCAAAGGTGGCCTGGCTGGTCAGTATTGGTGCTGACTAGAAACCCCTCTGTCTGGGTTTGTTTTTTTTGTTTGTTTTTTTAACTAAACTGTTTTTGGCAACGAGAGCTGTGAGGTAACCTAGAGCACATGACCAACCACATCTGCACTGAACTTGCCCTGTGGGTGGAGTTTGGAGATTTAAAGCTGCGCCCTGGATACTAGATTTTCTTCCCCTGCCCCAACCCCATTCTGGTGGTTAGCTGTTTGTAAACTGCATCGAGAAGGAGATCGCTTCCAGTGCCTATGAACCAGACAAAAACAAATGAGGTGAGTGAGAAAGGCACTACAACAGTCGAACAGCTTGGCTTGGTGAATTGTTTGTGTGTACTGCTAATTACGCTTGGTTCAGGTCCCCCAGTTCATGCCTTCAGAAATTAAAGGCACATGACTGGTGCTGGGTGGAGTGAGAGCTCAGTTCATTTGGTTTCCAGTTCACCTACTACTGCACCAGTAAGTGACATTGCTCCCACTCCCTGGCATCCAAGGATGGGGAATCAGATGGTTCCACCAGCCTTCAGAATTGCAAACCCACTGGTTGTTTTCTGCAGGGCTGGGGAGCTTGCCAAAGGATGGGAAGCCACCAGAGTGGAAATCCATGTACACTTTGACACCATCTCCTTCTCTTTCTTAAACCAAGGGCGGTGCAGGCCACTGTCTGAGCACCTAACTCACAACAGCTTCACCGGCGACCCATAAAAACATTTTATTCTTGACCACACTCCAGCGTATCTGCAGAGCATCAGTCGGGCCGGGACTTGGTCATTTTGCTTTTTTTGCACTGACTTTTTGTAGAAACCTGTTATTGAAGCTCTTGGGTAATAAAAGCAGCTTGAGCTTCATTACCCGCTTTCCAGTATTAGATACTGAAGCCTGTAGTCAGTGATACTGTGCATAAAACATGGAACAGTGAATTAAATGCAACTTGATGGTACATGTTGTGCCTTAATGAAAACAAAGCCTCAGAAATACTGTTTGCGAACGTGTTACCCAATAAAGTGTTAGCAAAGGAGCTCATAAAGCTGCCAGAAGGATTTAACCATTGTGTGCAGCAAGAGGGAAACAGGATTCATTTGGGCTGAACATGGAGAGTGAGGTCTACTTGCTCCATCTCAGACACTGGAGGTTTTTATTTAAAACACATGGAAGAAAGACACTAGGGTTTGGCACAAAAATGTCTTGTGGTAAAGAAAAAAAATTAGAAATATCCAAAAGTCCTTTAAAAAATGTGGGGAAAAAACCAGATGTGAAGAAATTAAGACAGGCTGACATGGGGTGCTACGTTTGTCGTGGAGTCCATTTAAAGTGATGGCGAAAGGAAAGCGCCCCTGGCTTTCCCGATGGCAGCTGATAGACGTGAGCAACTGAACGGTTCATACCCTCCCTGTTGTCCCTGTCATGAGATTTGTAGGTCGTTCTCAGCCAGCCACTGGGGCTAAAGGGCACAGGTCATGACCTGCTGATTTACCAAAGTATGATCAACTCACACAAATTACAGGCGTAAGAGAGTCCTGACAACTTCAATATGATGTGCAATGAGTGCAATTATTTGTGACATGTGAAACCAGTGTGAGTCCATAATTCTGTCACTGTGTGACAAGGCATTATTAGCTGGGGCAGGCAGCGGCTTGAACCAGGAGCAGCTGGAGAAGAGGCGGGGAGAGAGAGAGGGCTCCACAGGGGGAAGGCCTGGGACGGGCTTTCTCTCCCAGAGCGGCAAATAGCAACGGCGCCCTTTGTGGAATGTGGAGCCGCTCAGGAGGACAAAGTCGCCCTATTGCTGTTTGGTCTCGTGAAGACTAAAGAAGGGGAGGGTAGAGGGGGATTCACACCACATTGTCCTGTGGCTGTGCACAACCTTGGTGTTTGCTTTGAAACGGATTGTGGTATTCTTCATGAGGCAAACTGGGATTTTGTTTCCAGTGGGCTAGATGAGGTGGGGGGAGGGTAGAAAGGAAAGAACAGAGGTTCTCTCCTGCTGGGCAGAAACCTCCACTCCATCCAACCTCCTTCTAGTCAATTCCTATCGGGAACTTGCAGTTTGGCTGCTGGGCGAAGGAAGGGGGCAGGTCGTAGGTCATCGGTCCCCCATATTTTCCTGCTCCTAGAGACCTTGCTCCCTGTGCCTCAGTGGGTTTTGTAAGGTTCAGCTCAAGGGTGATGCCTACAGAGATTTCAGCCTAGATGGTACGAGAGGAGAGCGGCTGTTCCCAGCAACTGGTCCCAGGCCAGGCAGGGCTCCCTCAGGCTGAGCAGGGAGGACATGTGACAGGCGGGTCGCTGGCAGATCTTCCTGTGAAGCGGGAAGCTGGACTGGGCTCTGCAGTGTCTTCTGCAGAGGAGGCCACATTTTGGGTCTGTTTCTTAGCTCATGGACTTCATCCACAGTCGATCAATTTAATGTTCCAAATGCCAGCCACCGCTCAAACCACAGAAGGTCTGAATGAGAACTGCCTCCCTCTGCCCTTGAGAGTTCTCAGTCAATAAGCATTGACAAGACAAAAACAAAGGGTTAAACACACTATGCAAATTGGTATGAGTTACAGGAATCATGGGTGTACAGGAGAAGGCATGGTCACGCCTTCACTTAGGTGCCTGCTCAGATATCCCATGCTGACAGGTCCACTCTGACCACACCATGGAAAATGGCCCTTCTGCTCCCCGGTCTCCACCTTCCTACCCTCCTTCATTTGCTTCACGGCAGTAATCAAGACAGCTTTATCTGTCTTGCTCTCCTTGGTTTCCCCAGTGCTTCAAACAGCGTTGGGCACAAACTTGCCCGATAAACATGTGCAGAATGAGTGGATGTCAAGCACTGCTCTAGGAATTTTTGCTTTAAACACATACTACCATGTGTAGTCCTCCCAACAACCCTCTGAAGTAAGTATGTATATCAGTTACCTGTTTCTGCAAACAAACCATCCCCAAACTTTATGGCTTAAGTTAATATTATTTCTCACAACTCTGTGGGTGGTTGGGGATCACCTGGGCAGCTTCCTCTGCTGGTCTTGCCTAGTGTTTTCCATGAGGCTACAGGAAGCTTAGTCAGGGTTTGAGCATTCTAGATGGATGTTCTTCCTCACCCCTGGCCTTTAATCATTTACTAGTCTAGCCTGGACTTCCTTGCAGCTTGGGGTCTGGGCTCTAAGAGAGAGGTCGCAGAAGCCTAAGGCCTTGACTCAGAAGTCCCAGAATGACCCTCCTCCACATTCTATTGCCCCAAGCTAGTTCTGAGATTTAGATTCAAGGAGAGATGCAAGTATAAAATTGGAGACTATCTAATACAGGGTTATTAGCTTGTTTTACAGCCAAGAGGGACAGAGAGATGTGTTCAAGAGCACAGAGGAAGAAAGTGGCAGAGCACAATGCCTGCCTAGAACAGTCTAATTCTAAGCTTGATGTTTTTTTGCATACTGGTGATTCTTTTCAATACCCCGTCCTGAATCTTGTGTAGCAGAGTGTGTATCCTCCATGGCTACCCTTCTGCTTTTTACTTTCTCAGCACAGAGGCCAGGGTTTGGGGGAAGGAGATAGAATACCACAGACCTGGAATTTCATCCTGGCTCTACAACTCACTAACTGTGTGTCCTTGGGCATACTTCTGAACCATTTTGAATGCCTCTTCCTTATCTGTGAAGTTGGCTAGTAATGGTACCCTAGGATTGTTGGGAAGCTTTAATGAGATTTTACATGTAAAGCATTCAGCTTAATGCATGGCACCTAGTAAACATTCAAAGGATGACGGGTTTTCTTTTGTTTTTTAGGTAATGGCATTTTTAAAATTTTTATTTATTTATTTATTTTATTGAAGTACATCATTCATACATGAACACACATAAACAAGTGTATAGTAAAAGTTGTGAACTTACAAAATAAACATGCATAACATCATACAAGGGTCGTATACATCAACCTACCACCAACACCTTGCATTGTTGTGAAACAGTTATTATAAACTATGCAAGAGAATGGTCAAAATATTGCTACTAACTATAATCCATATCTTACATTTGATGTATTTTCTCCCAACCCACCCTATTATTGTTTAAATATATTTTTGTTACAGAAATTGTGAACTTATGAAACAATCATGCACCTGTGTAAAATTCCCTCTTCACCAACACACCACACTGTGGTGGAATATTTGTTACAGATTATGAGATAATATCATCAGACTATTACCACCAACTATGGTCCATAGCGTACATTTGGCCCACTTTTTCCATACTCCCCTATTATCAACATAGTACATATTTGGCATTGATGCAAGAATATTATAGTATTGCTGTTAACCAAGATCCATAGGTCCCTCCAATTGTATTTTTCCCAGGCTTCTCCACATTCCCACCACCCTGAATAGTGATGGACATCTTCTCTAGCTCACAGAAGGACACTCCTGCATCTGGATGACAGTTATTTTTAAGGGGCCAGGTAAGTCTCCAAATGGTCCCCAAATGAGCCTTCACAGCCTAGTTTCATAATTGTTTTTAAAGTGTAAGAATTCCCAAATCATTGAGCACACATACATCCATGATTCATGTTAATCCAAAAACATGTTCTGAAATCATCAAGAATGTTTCAGGGACTGGCTTGTTCTACACTATGGTCATCAAACTCCTCCTTGGAAAGATCTGATTAGACATCCTGACTTCCTGTTCCTTTAGGGAATTTTTCACGGAAAAAAAAAAGGTGGAGGGGGTGGTGTTGGTGAGCAGAATTGTAGGTAGCTGTGAAGCCAGGATTTGAGATAGGTGTAAGTCTAAGCTACTAACATAAAGCTATCAAGGAAAAACAAAAAGAAACAAACATCCCCTGAGGGCTCAGCTCACTGGATTAGTCAGGACTCTTGGTTATTAGAGGTGACATTCCAACACCGATTCTAGCCATGCTTAAGCAAAGATGGAATTTATGGCAGAAATCACTCAGTCACCGTCGCTCAGTTCCGCTTCTCCAGTGGTTTCTTTATTCTCTTCTCTGGTCAGGCTTTTTCCTTGTAGCAGGAATGATAAACCAAGTAGCCTCTGATTTGCTTCTAATTCCTGATGCAAAAGGTGAGGTACCTTCTCCTCTGGTTTCATATCTTTTTTAAAAAACACGCAAAAAATTGGCTCGTGTTGAGTCACATGTACAACTTGTCCCTCACCGAGCCTCAGAGAATGGACTGTGGTGATTGGTTGGCCTGTGTTACATCCCACCTGTGTGGTCCAGGGGTGGGAATTCTGTGATTGCTAGTCCTACAAGTTGAGGGAGGAACAATTCTGTAGAAGAACTGGGACTACTATCAGCAAATTACCCGGAAAACCAGTTCTAATGTTGCTAAACTCTACTGAGATTTACCAAAACTTCTAGAAAAAACTTTTCTCAGTGTGAACACAGCCCCTGCGGTTGCTTTTCTGTGGTTTGGGTAGGGGTGCTTTCCTATTGATTAGCCTTCTATGCCCTACTTGCTGTATTTATTTGTGGATATTTATTTTCCTAACAGTATAAGGAAATGCTCAAGATAACCATATAACCATTAACCAAATTCCCAGTTTCTAATTTAACACCCAAATGTCATAACATGTCTTTCGCAGCCCTGGATTAACCAAGTTGGGTTTAGAAGCCAAAATTTGTGAAAAAAAGATTACATTTCTTTTATTTGTTCCCAAATGTTTCCATTGTATACAAAAATGAGACAGTGTTCTTTTTGAGGAGAAGTTTCTACTTTGGGTTTTAACCAAACAAAATAATATTTAAAGAAACATTAAATAAGTTATTTATCACGTTGGTCAGCGTTTTGGGGAATATAGCTTAGATAAACACATTTTTAAGGTCAGCCACTCTAAGGGCTGGGTTTATAAAAACAACCTCTGAGAAGCTTTAATAAATCTTTTAAAAAGAAAAAAAAGTCAAGCACTTGTTTTCATTTCTGAATAATTTGCTTTTGCTGAATAATGGTCATTCAAGAGGTAAGCTTAACCAGGGGGCCCTGATAGCCACACCGGGAAACTCGCATATTATGAAAAATCTGTGTTGATGGCAAGCACTGTCTTCAATGCTTGGATTTCTGTTAAAGCAGCCCAGGCCTTTGGTTGCATTTTAAATCAGATAAATAGACAGAACTGGCTGATATGGGCCATAAAATTGTCAAATGAAGATAAATTCATTCCTACTCAATGGGAGACTTCAGAGAAGAATTAGAATAGATGTAAGTAAAAAATAATGTGTTTCTATTCCCTCAAAATAAACAGGATTACCAGATTCATCAAGTGCATTTAATTCACCTCCTGGGTCCTCCATCTCTTCAAATTGCATCCACAGGCATCTTTTGGAGCCTTTTCTATTGCTCAATGGCATTCTGCAGCCAGAGAGGTATGGGGAGGAGAGAAAAGGAAGTTTGAATAATAAGAAATGGAAATGGAGGAAGAGAGAATCAAGAGAGCTATAATAAAGAAAAGGGTGGGGGTAATAGAGCAGGCCAGTGAGGAAGGGAGGACAAAGGGAGAAAGAGGGGCAGAAATAAGAAGCAGAGAAACTCCATCTTTGCAGGGACAGGGGAGAGACCCAGCTTTGAGACACTGCTTACTGTGGCTCTGGTGGCATTCTTGGTATGATTTGTAATTTATCTGAAATTTGAAGGGCTTGCTTAACTTTGAGGTCCCTGGTCAGTTCTTATCTATGCACAGAGACAACATCTCTGGATGTGGCTCTGAGTTTCCTCTTGGTCTTGAAAGGAGAGCTGGGGCTGGGATGGAGCCTGGAGGTTCTGAGTCTTGTTTCTTCCAAGGGTGGAACCTGCAGCAGAATTTCATGAGCTTCAAAAAAGATGATGCTTGCTGTTTATAAGTGGGAAGGAATGTCACTAAGGAGTTGAAGGGAGTTAAGGTTATATTACCATAAAGTGCCTCAGGGCTTGAAAGTTCAGGAGAAGAGAGCCTGACTAACCACATCTGGGGCTTGAGGTTTTATTGAACTGGTAATGAAAATAATCTTTGTAAAATACTTTGAAAATATTTGCTAAACACAGACTGAGGCTGCTGCCTATACACTTATATTTGGAAGGGAAAAAGTAGCCTTGAATTCAGATTAGGAACCTGTCAGTAACCAGCCAGTACTTGGGTTAGGCACAAAGCAAGATGGTTAGAGATGCAGATTCAGAGCCACACAGAACTGAGTCCAAATCCCATCTCTGCTTCTTATTAGTGGTATGGTCTTGGGCATTTTCCTTCACTTCTCTGTGCCTCAGTGTTTTCACCCATTAAATGGAAATGAGTACTTCCTCATGGGGCTGCAGGAGGACTGAACAAGGTAAGTTATATGGAAATTGTCTTAGTTTGCCAGGGCTTCTGTAACAAAGAACCATAGACTAGTTGGCATAAACAAGAGGAATTTACTGTCTCACAAATTTGGAGGCTAGACATCCAAAAGCAAAGTGTTGGCAGGATCATGCTTTCTCTGAAGCCTATAGTGTCTGGTGGTGGCTTGCTGGCAACCCATGACTCAACCTCTGCCTCTGTCACATGGCCCTTTGTCTCCTTCTGTCTCCTACTCCTAACTGTGTCCAAATTTCCTCTGTTTATAAGGACTCCAATCACATTGGATTAAGGCCCACCCTGATTCAGTTTGGCCTCACCTTCATAATAACATTGTCAAAGATCCTACTTACAAATGGGTTGATAACCATAGGACCTGGGGTTAGGACTTGAACATGTCTTTGTGGGGGACATGATTCAATCCATAACAATCCACCCTCTGGACTTCAGAAAATCATGTTCTTCACATATGCAAAATATAATCACCATTTCCTTCTACGGCTTCCCCAGAAACATCTTTAAGTTTATATTTCTACCAACAGTCTCTTCAACGCAATATAGGCTTTTTCTACCAAGTGCCTTAAAATTCTTCCAGCCTCTACCCAATTCCAAATTCACTTCCTACAACAACATCCCACTTCCCAGTACCAAAATCTGTATTAATTGGTGTCCTCCAGAAAAACAGAACAAACAGGCAATCTCCTTTGTTGACTGTAGATACAATCAACTGATTGTAGATGCAACCAACTGGCTTTAGATGCAAGTCCCATCTACAAAATATCCTTACAGTAAGAAGCAGATCAGTGCTTGACCAAACAACTAGACATCATAACCTATCCATGTTGATGTGTGCAATTATCCACCACAGAAATGATATCATGATAGATTATAAAAATGGCCACATGCTCTTCCCCTCTCTACATCCACTCCCTGTGATATTGCATATATCCTATGAAGAGACAGTCTATTTCTCTATCCTTTGAGTCTTGGTTAGCTAAGTGACTCGCTTTAACCAATGGGGCATTAGCAAATGTGAGGCAGGCAGAGACTTGAAAACTGTTTGCCCATTGGAACTCTTTCTCTCTTGCTTTGCTTGGAACCCTGAGGCTGGCATGAAAATGAGCCTTAGCTGGCTTCCTAGAGGACAAGAAGCCACAAGAAGAAGTATGAGGGTGCTCCAGCTCATGGTCTGTTAATTGCCAAATATGTAAGACAGACCACCCCCAGGTCATCCAGCCACCAGCCAACTTACCAGCTGTCTACCCATGCATGAGAGCATTGGAGATCAATCAAGCCATCCCACAGCAGAAGGCCATCCAACCAACCCATCAAATTGTGAGCTATAGTCACTAAGTTTTGGAGCAGTCTATAATACAGCAAAAGCTGATTGATACATGTGGTATCCAGCCCATTATTACCATGTTGAATCAACCAGTCCTTTAAATAGGACTTTTAACTAGTTGTTGTTCAAAGGCTTCTGTAGAGACAGCCTGGGGGATGGCAATCCTTCTGGTAACTATTTTGTATAGTCATGTGGTTTAAGATAAATTGCAAAAGGCAAGATGATTTAGGATATCAATAAGAATTTTTCTTAAAATATTTTAAAGTCTTTCTTCCATCATATTTTAAAAGTTTGGCATCAACATTTTCAAAGCCAGAATAATATGCAAACTGAATACCAAATATGAAGCTCACTGAGGTTCAATCATAAGATTGGTCGAAACAGAAAATAGGTCTTAAATAGTTCCTGAAGCCCTTAACCCAGGGAACCAACTGGAACTAAAAGGAATGAAATGGAACTAAAAGGGATGAAACTGGATAAGAGGAAGATCAGTGCCTTGGAACCCTTCCACATTCTCTGGGGGAGTGACAAGCTTTGCCAACTACCCAATTGTAAAGGAGATAAAAGAGTTCATGGACCAAAGCAAAATGAAGAATTACCAGATAATTTAGACCAACTGAACACTCTCACCTGAATTAACTAGTGAATTGTAGCCAAAGTGTGGCTGATGGCTTGTATTATCTGGACAGCTGTCTCATCTTTCCACTCTCCTAATAATATGTATATCCTTCTGCATTCCAACAGCCTTTTATTGCCTAAATTCATTATGCAGGTTGTTGTTCTCTGAGTTTTTGATGGTAAGATGCTTGGGTAAAGAAAGAAAAAAGAAAAAAACAAACAAAATAAAAAAATAAAAAACAAAACAAAACAAAACAAAAATACCAAAAAAAAAAAAGAAAAAAAAAAAAAAAGATGCTTGGGTAAGTTCTGGAAGCAAACTTTTTGGCCTAAAGAGTACAAACCACTCATTCATTTAACAAATATTTATTTGATTATTAAGTGCTGAGGATGCAATAGTGATCAAAGGAGACAAGACATCTACCCTTGCAGCTTATGTATGGTGAGGGAAAAGATTCATACACAAGCAGTTATAGTAAATGTGAGAAGAGCTGTCATTGGGAAAACACAAGGTATCATTAGAGAATATAAGATGAGTACCTAACGCAGACTTGGGCCAAGTGATCAGGAAGCATATCACTGAGGAAGTGGTATCTAAGATGGGAGGCAAAAAACAAGTATTATTAGCTCCTGTGAGGAAGTAAAGTAGAGAGTTACAGGCTGAGAAAACAGCATTATATAGCTTAGCTTAAGAGAATATTGGAGAACTGAAATATTCAGCATGGTGAAATGATTTGAATTGCCACCAGGTTGTAAGTGGAGCCTCACTACCACTAAGTGGAATGATGGTGAAGATTAAAAACCATGGCCAAAGTAATGACATCACCTGCATCCTCAGTTTTACCCCAGAGACATTGTTAATTTTAGATAGTGGAACTGGTTGTTTCTGTATGGCCAGAGAGCATGCAAGTGGGAAAAAGCCCAGCTGGTCAGCTAGTTTTCTGAATGGGGTCAACCCAAACAGCTGTAGATCCCTCAAAGTTAAGCTAGACTCTATAACACCCTCTTCTTCCATCCAAGCAATCAAGATACAAGAATAGAGAAAAACCCAGAGTCCAAAGGAATTTTGAATGTTCTAAGAAGGGATTCTACATTTTGAGCGTAAATCCTTGCAAACAAACATAGGCACAGGTTCAGGTTGTGAACTACTGATAAAAAGACTTCTGCATTACTTACCCAGGGCTGCACAACACATCCTCTCAAAATTCAGCAGCTTAAAACAATAAACATTGATTGTCTCACAATTTCTGTGGGTCAGGAATCCAGATGCAGCTTGGCTAGGTGCCTCTGAATTATGGTCCTTCATGAAGTTTGCATCAAGCTGTTGGACAGGGCTGTGGTCTCACCTGAAGGCCTGACTTGGGGAGCATTTGCTTCTTTTTTTTAATTTAATTTTTTATTTTTTAAAAAGATATTTAGATTATACAAATATCACATAAAAAATATAGGGGATTCCCATATGCTCTGCTCCCCACACCTCCCACATTTTCCCATATTAACAACATCCTTCATTAGTGAGGTACATTCATTGCAATTGAAGAACACATTCTGAAGCATTGCCACTAAGCATGGATTAAAGTTTACATTGTAGTTTACACTCTAACCAACCCAATTCTGTAGGTTATGGCAAGATTTATAATGGCCTGTATCTGTCGTTGCAATATCATTCAGGACAATTCCCAAGTCCCAAAAATGCCCCCGTATTACACCTGTTTTTCCCTTCCCCTGCCTTCAGAACCTCCAGTGGCCACTGTCTCCACATCAATGCTATAATTTCTTCCATTGCTAGAATCACAATAAGTCTATAATAGAATACCAGTAAGTCTACTTTAATCCATAGCTCATTCCCCAATCCTGAGGATTCTGGGATGGTGATGTCCACTCCACCTCTAACTGAGAGGGGGCTGTGATCCCATAGGGCCAATGGATGGAATTCTATTGCTTGCAGTTGTAGACTGTCTTGGTTCCTTGGTATGGTAGTTGTCCATCATCACCTCTATGTTAGTTGTCCTGGGTGAGACCAATGAACTGGAGAGTAAGTGTTGCAACTCTGATGAGATTCAGGGCCCAGTTGGCACATGGACAGGGAAACCACAACTGAGTCCAACTCTGTCACTCTGGGGAGCATAAATTCTAAAGTAGGGCCCACTAACAAGGTACCAAACTCCTGAGTTATCTGCCCTGATTATAGTGTCTGGATGTCTCCAGAGCCCTCAGGAGCCCCACTATTTGGAGTAGTATCTACTTTGGCAGTCAAAGAGATCCTGCTGAAATGTACATAAGCGTAACCTGTGGAATGACCTCCCAGTCTCTTAGCCATATAAACTCATTTGTCTTTACCTTTTTCCCCTTTTGGTCAAGGTCTTTTTTCAGTTGCATCACTGGCATCTGCTTCTAAGTTCACTCATATCATTGTTGGCAGAATTCGTTTCTCTTGGCTTGTTGGACAGAGGGCCTCAATCCCTTACTGGCCGTTGGACAGAGGTCTCCCTCAGTTCCCTAACATGTGGGCCTTTTTATGAGACAGTTCACACCCTGGCAGCTGGCTTCCCTCAGAATGAATGAGTATGAAAGTCAGAGAGGACATGCCAGACAGAAACCACAGTCTTTCTTATGAACCAATATTGGAAGTGACATGTCACCTCTTCTTCTGTATTCTACTTGTTAGAGGCAAGTCAGAAAACCCAGTCTATATTCAAAGGGAGGGGATTACACAAGAGTGTGAACACCAGAAGGCTGGGATCACGGGGGTGATTGTAGAGGTTGCCTAACATAGACCCCACAAGGTAATGATGATGTGTGAATTTTCTTCATTTGGAATATGCCCGAACCATGACATTGGACCCAAATTGTGTTGTAATGACCACAACATCTATGGCTGTGTCATGCACTTTTATTTATTTATTTATTTATTTATTTATTATTATTATTTTTTACCGGGAGGTCCCGGGGATCGAACCCGGGTCCTCCATATGGGAGATGGACGCCCAACCATTTGAGCCACATCCATCCCCCTGTGTCATGCACTTTTGACAGGCTTGGCACAATCTTTTTTTCTCTGTGGGATATTGGCCTGCCACATGGGTGCACTGTGAGGATGTGTAGCCCCTATGCCCCCGGATGCTGCACTTACATGACCAGCCAGTTGAAGCAGACTCACCTTGGGTTTTCTTCCTGTCTGCTGAAATTAAAGAAATCCCTCCTTTCTGACCAAGTTTCTTCCTAATACCATCCTTCACTGTCATGTAAAACCTAGAAAAAGAAAGTCACTTAAATCCTGGGAAAGAGAGTTGTCTTAGTTTCCTGGGGATGTCTTAACAAAGTATCAGGTTTTAGTTTGCTACAGGCTACTAGAATGCAACAAACCAGAAATAGGTTGGTTTTTACAATGGGGATTTATTAACTTATAAGCTTACAGTTCTGAGGATGGGAAAATGCCCAAGTCAAGGCTTCATTCGGAGACGCCTACTCCCCAAGCTGCAGCTATGGGTGATCAGGCACATGGCAGGATACAATGGTAGCATCTGCTGGTATCTCCTTCCAGGGGTTCTGTTGATTTCAGGTTCTGGGTCCCAGGACCTTCCCTCTCAGCTTCTGGGGGCATTTCTAACCTGAGTTCCTGTGTGTCTCTGCATGTTTCCTCCATTTATAAAAGACTCCAGGAAGAGGACTAAGACCCACCTTGGGTCATGCAGCCTAATCAAAGGCCCTTAACCAAAGTAATTTAATAAAAAATTCCCACCTACAATAGGTTTACACACACAGGAATGGAGAGCTCTAAGAACATGATCTTCTGGGGTCCACCTGGCTTAAAACTGCCATATACCACAAACTGGGTGGTGTAGAACAACAGAAATTTACTGTCTCAGATTTCTGGAGAGCAAAATTTGGAAATCAAGGTGTCGACAGGGCCATCTGTAGACAGGGCCATCTGTCAGGGCCATGCCTGCCTCCTGACTTCTAGCCATCCCAGGCATTCCTTGTCTTGTGGCAGCATAACTTGTCTCTGCATCCATCTTCATATGGCTGTCTTCTCCCAAGTCTTGTCTGTCTCTTCCTTTAAGGACACAAGTCTTATTGGATAAGGGGGCCCACCCTACTTCAGTATGACCTCATCTTAACTACTAATTCCACCTGCAAAGACCCTGTTTCCAAATAAGGTTTCATTATGAGGTACTGGGGGTTAGGACATTGTATTAGTCTGCCAAAGGGGTGCTCATGCAAAGTACCAGAAATCTGTTGTCTTTTATAAAGGGTATTTATTTGGGGTAAAAGCTTACAGTTACAAGGCCCTAAAGAGTCCAACTCATGGCTGCTTTCTCACCAAAGTCAGTTGCCATGTGTTGAAGCAAGGCAACCTCTGCCTGGTCTCTCCTTCCTTTTTCCTCTTAAGGCTCCATGGGCCCAGCTTCTTCTGATCTCAGCTGTAGGCTGGTGTAGGGTCTTCTCTCAGGACTTCCAATATCAGTCTGGCATAGGATTCATTTCTTTCCAGGCTCTTCTCAACTGCTCAGCTGCAAACTATCAGGCAAATGGCCCATCTCTCCCCAGGGCTCCAGGATCAAAACTGACAAAGTCCTCTCTCTTCTTCTTCTTGTGTGAGTGTCTGTTTATATCAGCCCACCAAGGGGGCAGGGATTCAATCCTGAGTCATGTCCTACTGACATAGTTGAATCAAAGCCCTAATCTTAACAGGAATTTAATCAAGAGATGTCTTCTGAATCTAATGCTTTCAAAGGATATCACATACAGATTGGTTTACAAACATAATCCTTCTCTTTTTGGGGGGGATTCATAAATAATTTCAAACTGCCACAGACATCAACATATCTATTTAGGGAACACAATTCAATTCATAGGAGTAGTCATCCACTCTCACCTCTTTCCTCTGGGCCCCTTATAAAAGCCATCTAATTGCCCACCAGACAGAGGAGAAATGGCTCACCTCTCCCCAACTCCATGTGGAGTGGAGTCTTCTTTCCTGCCCTATTTCCCCTCAGGCCATACTGAGCACTTCATTCCCTCTCTCTGCCTGGTCTCTTCCTGATGGACAGTTGGAAACAGTCCACCAGGATATTCCTCTGGCCTCCCCAGAGGCACTGCTTCTCCCACTGGGCTCTGTGTTCCACCTCAGGTCACATAGACCAGGCCTTCCCAGCCCATGTCCTCCCAGCACACACCTTGTCCAGAGTCTCTGAGTCCCTGGGTCCCCCCACTCCTTATGCAGGAAGTGTGATCAGATCATTATCTCCACGAGAGTAAGACATGAGCCATGAGGGCTGGAACTCAACTGCCCATGGAATTCCCTCCCTTTTACAAAGCAAAATGAATTATTTTTCACTTTTCAGGCTAAGAGAAAGTTCTTCCCATGTTTACTTTTAAATTAAATGTATTTAAGGTTTAATTATTTGTCTTTGCCCACTCTTTCTTCCCCTTCACAAAGCCTGCTTTATAACTGCTGCAACCAGAAGGTGAGCTGGAGTTGGGAGCAAGATGAGATTTTACAATTAGGAAAGAGTTCCAACATGTTTACAAACTATAGAGAACAACTGTCTCTACCCAGGCCATTCAATGCTGTGCCAGGGAAGTAGAATAGAAAGCATGGAAGTATGGAGGGAAAAGTAAGATAAAACAAGGAGGACTGTAATTAACATTCAAATAAAGGTTGGAAGATACCCCATGGAAAATTTTAGCATCTGGCAGATTTCAAGCTTGAGGATTAAAATCTCCAAGTTAGGAGAGCAATTTTTGGTTTTCCAATAAGTACCTCTAGGGGCAATAATTTTCAAGGAAAGGTAGCTCATAATACCAAACATAGTATTAACATAGCAGGCTGTTTGCCCAAACTTATTTTATTTTCATTTGCATTATTGGTTTGAAAACTCCCCTGGGTCCCTGATCCATATCATGTTGGCACTTGTCCCCACAGAAACTGAAATGCTGAGCCAGCCTTTTTCTCTGGCTGTTTTACTTGACTTGGGTGAGACCCAAGGAAATCTTGGTTGCTACAGGAAGAGTGATAAAACACTCAGCCTTACTCCTCAACAGATTGTGACCCCAGGGGGACATTTGGAGGGCTGGATACTTTTTAGCTGAAATCCAAGAATAAGATGCTGAACATCAGTGGTTATGCAAAAGCCTTCATGCTCACACACACACACACATGCACAAACATACACATAAAATTTTTAAAAATATTTTTGCAAGAGAATTGCACGGAGGGGTGAGTTATAATCATTCACACACCAATTTGGGTAATTGCTCTAATAGTGATAGAGATTCTTGTGTTGATATAATGTTTGCTTTTTCAATCACATTTACAACTGTGACTTTTTTATCTTCACCAACTAGTAAATCAGGCAAACGATCTGGCATGCCTATTTCACATGGGAGGAAACCGAGAGACTTGCCTTGAGCCACAGAACTAGATGGTGGAAGACAAGATCAGGACTCTGAACTCCATGGCCTCCACTTCTATACTCAATTCTACCTCCTTCTTACTCTGAATATCCTGTACTGGGAAAAAAGAGGCCATTTGTGTGGTTTCGCAAGGAAAGATCTCAATCAGTCTAAGCTTTCTGTCTATTGCACCCAGCAAGGTTAGAGACATATGAGAAAAACCTCAGAGCCATTATGCACTGCTTCAAAGCAAGACATGAGCAAGTGGTGACCATTGGCTCGATGACATCCTCTGGGCAGAGCTAACCTCCAGCCCCATTCCTCACAACAGAAGAAAATTGGATTCTGGTTGCCTAAAGCACCTTGAGTTTCTTATGGGAAATAATTATCTTCTCCCCTCTCCACAGCACTGTGTGAAATCTTGGCAAGGATGGAGGTACTGGTATGAAACTGAGGGCCTGGGCTCCTTCCTCTAGCTGCCTTTTATACAAGCAGGTGACTGGCAGAAGAGCAGTCAGAAATTGCCTCGCCTGGCCCTTTGAATCAAGGCTGCCCCAGATTGTGCTGGTCACTCTGCTTCCAGCTTCCTACTGCCTGGGCTTCTGGAGGTAGGAGATTGCCTGGGGAGCAAAGAACTTTTCCTTTTTCACCACACTCCCGAGGTTACTCAGAAGAAGAGCTGAATTTGGGTTTTCTAGAGGTCTATTTATTTCCTGGAGGCTCTCTGCCTAGTTTCATGGAAGAAGGAGGTGGTGTTAGAACTTTGAGGGTATGGGAGGCTTTCTTGATGGTTGGAATGGCCTCTATAAAGGTATAGAGGTGGAAAGTCATCTGCAGTCCAGTTTGGAGTACAAGATATGTAGGCAAAGGAGTCGTAGATAAAGCTGATACAGCAGGTTGACATCAGACTTTGCAAGGTTTTGAACGGAGAGTTTAGGAGTTTGGAAAGCAGGGCGGAGAGAGGATGAGGACCTCTCAGTCAGCCCTATAGGGATGATTGGATCCTGCTCCATTGCCCTCATCCCCGGGACCATTTCCAGCACACTTTCCTTCTTGGTTGAGCTCTAAGACCATGTTGGAGCTCCATGGGTGTCTATTACTTTTCTAGAAAGAATGGACTAGACCTTTCCATTCCTACAATGGGAGGTCAGGAAAAGTCTTGCAACTACTGCTGAATATAGTCACCCTATGAGCTTTCTCCATTAATACTACTTCTTCTCCCTTTCCATCCTAAGAAGCTGATGACTAAGTTCTGCACATTCTACCCTCCAAATGCCTTCTAGAATTGTCACCCTTTCCTCTCAAAGACTCTCATCATTTCACCCTTCCCCCTCAAAGCCTGTGGGCATGAGCTAGATCAGCCCTCACTATTTCTCCCCTTATGCGTGCACAGGGCTCCTAACTGATCTCCTGGCTGCAGTTGAACTGCCCCTCCCACAACACACTCGAGATCCATCCACCACAAGCCACCAAAAGGACTCTCTAGAGTGCAGATCCAATGATGCAACCACCGCCTTTGGGATAAAAGCAGTCTCCCGAGTTTGGCATGCAAAGCCTATTATGATTTCATGACTGAGATTCTATCTTTTCCCCATTCTTTCCTCCACCTGACCTCTCCATGCACCCCATATGCTCCCCACCCTTGCTGCTTCATACTTCTATTCTTTGCACATGCTCTTCTTTCAACTTGTAAGGCATCTTTCACATTTAGGTTCCACTGAAGAATTTTCCCTTATCTTTCCTGACTCTGCTTCAATGTCACAGTGAACACAATGCCTGGCATGAATAATTACTCACTGAAGGTTGAGTCAGATCTCTGTCTGCCTTCCTCTTGGAAGTTACTCCTTTCTTTGGATTCCCAGAGTTCTTGGTATGTATATACTTCTACTATAGCATTTCTCATAGTGTATTATAATCTCTGATTCCCCCATTAAACAATTGCTTTCCTGAATCCACAGGTAAAGTGGAAGTGTTTGTGCATGTGTATGTGTGCATGTGTGTGTGTGCATGGGTGCCTTCCCCCTACCCTGCATACATTCCTCCTAGGAATCTTCTCCTAGGAATTCTCACTCACTACATAGTGCCCTCTCTAGGCACTTTCTCTTACTGCCCCAATACAGCCAAGCAGTGGGTGTATGACCTGTTGGCTACAGATCTCTGAAAGATGACCAGATGGCAAGGCTGAAAGAAATGGCTGGCGCTCCTTCTGAGCACTGGCAATACCCAGGAGAGGCTACCTAGAGGTTCCAGCCTCAGACACTTTCTTGGAGCTGTGTGGTTCGTGTCGGCTCTTAACTGGACTCTCTGGCTTTCCCTTCCATCCCTGAGTGCCTCAAATCAGTCCGGTAGATTCACTTTTTCTGTTGTTTAAGTTGATTAGTGTTTGTTTCTTTTGCTGGCAACTAGAAAAACCCTCCATGATGGGAGCAGAGAACTAGGATATATTCTCTGAGATTCTGTATCTCTGATTGTTGGTGGTAAAAGGAAACGTACAACCTTTCTTTCTTGAGCAAGAAATCTAGACTGGGAAAGGCGAAGGTAATTGAGAAGATAGAAAGTCCACATGAGAATTTAGAAAAAGTTGAACTATTAGGTTCAAAGTGGGGAAGGAACCAAGGGGTCTCTGAAAGTGAGCGCCCACCCCTCTTCTCTCCGTACTTCTGTGCTTTTCTTTCTTTTGACTCGCATAGCTTCAGCTTGCATATAAACCCATGTAGGGATACTGTCGGTGCCCTGCACACATCCTCAGCACTTATCACTTCTGGGTGCAATAGCTCCTGTTTAACTGCCAGCTCCTAATCCTCTTTGCTGAGGCCTTTCTTACAGGGCAGCCAGAAGTGCCAGGGAATTGACGCCCCTGGAGAGCAGTCCTCAACCAATAACTGAAAGGAGCTCCCTCACCCCTTGACCAAGATAACTCTGAGGCACTTGTTATCTACCCGGGCCCCCAGAATTCCCTAGCAAGATTGAACTGCCATTGCCCACCATGGAAATGTGCTTAATTAACTTGTTCCCTTTCCTATCTCACATCCCCACTCCCTGACCAGGGTTTCCTGGGGCTACCTCCCAAATAAACCCAAGCACTTATCTCAGGGTCTACTTCTGGAAGATCTACCAAGACAGCCCATAATTGTCCTGGTCCAGCATTTACATGGCTATGTTGCTGTAGCTCCCACAGCTCAATGGTGGCTTCATTCTGTCATACTTTGTTAAAATTCCCGAAAGAACGATTGGCTAAACTCATCTTTTGAGGTTGAACTGCATTCGGAGGTGGCCAGCATGCCCCTGGATGGCTACCCTGGGTCGTGACCACCTCAGTCCAATCATCTCTAGCCAGGAATGGGAGCCCAAGGCTGACTACTCAGTCAATGGGGCTGTTGGCAAGGAGGCATCCTGAGACTCCTCTCAGGCAACCATCACACAGGTTGCTGCATTTGGCAAAATCAACAGGAAAGGCTGTTTATTGGACATGAAATAATTATTTTTAAGCAATATTTTCATAGGGTAAGTGCAAAAGAATGAGAAACATATGGATTACGTTGCTATTGAAGTACACACTCAGGTTTGAACATTAACAGAATATGTGCTTGGTAAGGGATTTTTTTCCCTTTCTTCTTGCCAAGCCAGATTATTTGGAAAATTTCTCAGGATTTTTTTCACAGATTGGGCACCCTCACTCCTACTCCCTCCATGACTTTGTTTTAGCCATTCCCTCACACGAGGCTAATTAATAAAAGCAACATTTATCAAAGATGACAAGTCAGTCTGTGTGCATTGTTATATGATGTTGGGGGGAGTGGTTGTGATAATCTGCAAGATGGATCCATTTCAGGGAACCCTGAGGTCATTAGTACTACAACGATTCACACTAATTGCACACACCAAGTGTCAGTTCACATTGTGCTAAGCATCTAACATGATCGTTTCTCCCCCATAAAAGCCCCAAGAGGTAGATGTTAGCTTCCCTCATTTACAGGTCAGAAGTTGAAATTTAGGACCAGAGGAAAATTTTCTAGGTGCAAACAGCTAGTAAGTGGCAGAGCCTAGGTTTGAACTGTCTCCTTCAGCCTGCAGAAAATGCTAGGTAATCCTGTTCTCTCCATGAATGGAGAGTCATACAACATCCCCTGGAAGGGGGCTCTAATGCTACCCCCTCATTTTTGCAGATCAGGAAACTGAGGGCAAGAGTGGGGAAGGATCAAGCTAGATTACTATACTTGGAAGACTGGTTAGATGGACAATTTATTAACCAGAAGGATTCATCTGGTGATGTCTCTAAGCTTTAAATTTTGGAAAGATACAGAGAAGAAAACCCTAGTTATCGCTGTAACATTTAGTACACTACTTTCAATCTCTCTTCTTTGGATGGGAATGGTGGTGATATTGGGGGTAGCAAGTCTGACTGTACCTAAACCAGTTAACTACATCTGGGGGTGATCTGAAGGCCACTGGATGACCCACCTATCCCAAAATCTCTCTCCCAACCCCTATCTCACTATCCAATATTTCCAACAATAGTCCTTCCTTTGTGGTACTGTGGTACTGTGTGGGGTCTCCAGATGGTCCAGGATATATGAAAATGAGTTGCAAGGGAAGGGAGACAGTTTAAACTCATAAGGCAAATCAACTTGATGGGTTTGCCAGCCTCAGAGGTCAGTCCTGAGGGTAGGGATGTGCTTTTTGTCCCTGATGTGGATGTCAGGATGAGAAGGAGACCATTGAGCTACTTGCAATCCCCTGCTCAAACCCACAACCACACAGGGACATTGTTGTAGTCCCTGGTTGCAAGAAAGAGAATCCCACTCAAACTAACAAGCCAAAATTGGAGGACTTTTACAAGGATATGGTTTTTTTTCATGCATCCCAAAGGAAAGAAACACAGCTGAGCCCCATGAGGGCAGAACCCAGAACTGGAAAGGCATGAGCTACCAGGACAGCTGCTCAGAATTTCCCTGGTACAGGCTCACATGGTCTCTTCTCTCTCCTTTCTCTGGGATTCTGCATACTCCCTTTTTACTCCTAGACAATACTGGCAGAAGATGGCCTCTCCATGCATCCACACTGGCTGCAGTTTGGAGAACTAATAACAGTCATTGTATCCTAATTCCAAACTCCTGGGAGAGAAAATGAAATTGGTATTGGTCCAAGTCCCTGCAGCCAGGCAGCCTGGAACCCGCCCCCCCCCCCGCCAGGACCACAGCTGTGCTAATCGGCTCCTGTGGACAGAAGGGAGTTCTTGAAGGACAGGTGTGGCCTGGGAAGAACTGCCCGAAGCTATGATATCTTGGGGAATGTTGCAGTCATTGCTAATTGTTCCCCAACATCTCTTTTCCATTTCTTTGATAGTAATAGAATGGCTTCCCAAATTAAAGACTACATTTCCCAGCTTCCTTTGCAGTCAGAAAGGCCATGTGCTTTGTTCTGACCAGTGGGCTATGAACAGAAGTGTGTACAACTTTCAGGGGGGATTTTTATGGGGAGGGGTCATGCCATCGCGCTCCCTTTTCTGGAATGTGGACCTGATGTTTAGCGATGAAGCGGTCATCCTGAACCGCTCAGTGGAGGTCACGCGTGGGGAATGGCAGAGCAGAAATAATGAAGGCGTCTCAGGCCATTACGGCCGTGGTGCTGCCTGGACCGCTCATGTGGACGTGCACGTGGCAGGGAAGTAAACGGACACCTTATCAGGCCATTAGTAGCCAAATCTAGTCCTTACACAGGAGGGCACACAGAGAAGCTAATAGGAGGACGTGCTTCCTTAGCCCCCCATTTTATACTTTAAACACGCACCAGTCACCATAGAGCAAGGGTGGAAGGGAAGGTTTGATCTGTGAGATCCTTAAACGACATTTTCTCTCTTACCTTGGCAGCAAGACCAACGTGTGGCCTGTATCTTTCTCCTTGTGGGCATTTGATGTTTATTGAGGATTATTTTGGGGGGGCTGGGGGTGGGGTGGAGTATTTAAGATTTCTAGGGGGATTTCCTGCTGATGGACAGATGTTCCTCCTGATGATAGCCAAGCTTCTGGAGAGTCCTTTGTTCTTTGTTAGGAGACAAACTGTTATTTCTTTCCTCTGAAGAGGCTTCTCATATAATGGGTGAAATATCAAGAATAATTAGGCCAAATAGCAATGCAAGTCCCACTAGAAATAATGCATCCATTATTTCATTTTATCCTTGTGTTAGAACTTCTGTCTGATTTAAGTTGGTGTAAGGATAGCTGTGGGTATTCCCTGCCTGTGAACTCTAATCATGCTCTTTATTGAATATTTACCATTTCTTATTTGATTCTTCCTCTCTTGATCCATTGTTTCACAATTAGAAAGTTCTGTTGTTATTTTATCTTAATATAAAATCTCTGTAGTTCCACAGATGATTTGCTGCCTGTCTTCCCTCATGTTTTGGGGAGGCATCTGAGAGTGGGGGGTTGAAAGGCTAATGTGTTGTGGTAACTCAGTGCTTTTAGCAGTGTTAATGAAGAAGGGACTTCCCAGAGAGTCACCCAGTGGTCTGAGTGAGTTAGTGAAGCCACTCAGGTTCTTCAGATGGAGGGCAGGCATTCGGAGAATGTGGACCAGTGTCTCTTTTCACAAGCTAATGGTGGGGTGAGACGAAAAGGTGGGGATCTGGCTTGTCATTGGCCCTGAACAAATATTTGCTGATGGGTTGAATGAAATCCAAAAAAAAGTATATATATATATATATATATATATATATATATATA
>JAKSZT010053836.1:6313649-6360414 GCA_026826555.1 Tolypeutes matacus
TTTGTTTTTGTTTTTAGGAGGTACTGGGGATCAAACTTGGGACTTCGTACATGGGAAGCAGACGCTCAACCCGTTGAGCTATATCTGCTCCTGCAAAAGATTTTTAAGATAAATATTCTCCTACCATTAAAGACATTGATTAAATTCTGGAGCAGTCAATAACAGCAAAGGTTTACAAGATCTAGCTCTGGTTTATGCTTTAGTTCTGAACTCTGAGTTGTTGCTTCTGAGGAAATCCCTGTGAAGCCATCAAACAATAAAGGAATAATAGTTGAGGCCCCACTATGTGTTTGGCACTGTGCCAGATGTCATGAGTCCTCCAGAAATATAAGATGCATTTCTTGCTCCCAGGAAGCCTTAGCCTTCAAACCAGACTCAAAAAGGAATAAATGTATCAAAGGTACATTAGGCATGTTCATGAAATAATGAGACTGCCTCCACCAACCAGGACATCAATTACCAAATGGTGGGAGACCAGCTAAAAGTAATGTAAGAAAGCAGAGATGAAAGGCATGGTTGAGCGCTTCTCAGAGGATAATACAGTAGTAGCTCTCTGGAGTCAGAAATAGCTGGGATCTAATCTCAGCTCCTCCATATGCTGGCTGTGCCTGAGACCTTGGCCAGTTACTTAACTTCTCTTCTGAGCCCCAGTTTACTCATGAAAAACAAGAATAAAAATAATTATAGGGTGGTAAGGATTAAATGAGATAATATGTATAAAGTGCTTCACTTATTGTAATTAGCTATTGTTCTGCAATAATAATAGTAATAACAAACCTAAAGCTAAAGGTTATAGCAAATGCACATTCAATTATTCATCGATTCATCCAACAACGATTTATCAAATATCTATTTTGGGCCAGGCCTTGGGGATACAGTGATGAGCTGAAAAGGATGAGGCTTCTGCTTTTATTAGGCTGATAGCATAAAAGGAGAGGCATGTTGATCAACAATGACACTAACGGAGCCATGATTATAAAGGAGAGAAATACTTTGAAGGAAAGAACCACAGTTTTGTAAGAGCCTAAAGCAAAACTGGGAGTCCAGGGAAGGCTTCCCAGGGGAAGAGAGGCTTGAGCTAAAGCCTGAGAAATGGGTGGGAATCTGTGAGGGAAGAGGAGAGGTGAGGGTGTGGCTTCAGACAGAGGGATGGGCAGGTACAAAAGCAAGGCACAGCCAAGGAGATGGGGGCGAAGGGGAGCTGAAGCTAGAGATGGGGTGCAGGGAGTGGTGTCCAGGCCACACAGATCCTGGAAATCAAATTAGGGATGTTGATCTTTCATTGGGCAGTGACACTTCTGAGCTGAGCTTCAAGTAGGTCATCTGGAGGCATCGCCCACCCCATTGTCTGAACCACTTACCTGGAACCAGATTCCACTGAGATACATATAAGCTGTTTCTCGTGCTTGTGTCTTATCTTCCCACAGAGAATATAAACTCCCCAAGGGCCAGAAACAAGGGGTCTGCATATTATCTGCACTGACTCACACAGAATCTTGAAAATACTAGGTACTTACACAGACTATGTGCCTGAGTATATGATAAGACAAGTATAAGATAAGGTAATGTCTCATCTCTCAAAGCTAATCACCTCCAACATATAAACTTTTATGAAACAGTAAGACCTCTACAAGTGAGTGATAATGTATCAATCAATTTATATGTATAGTATATTATATAAAATAACTGAAACATTTTGAAATATAATTTCCCCCAGTCTTTTACAAATGTTTTAGTCATGAAATAATGTAGTCAGTCTCTTGCCATGCATCATTGTCATCTGCCTTCCTTGTCACTGGAGCCACTTTCAAATCATCTAAGAGCTTTCCATCGCACATCGTCTACACTTCCAAATTGTTCAAGGCACAACACTTTGAATCCATGTAAGATGCTGTCACTGAAAATTTTATTCTAAGCCCCAAGAGGTTTTATCATTTGTCCTATGGGTAGATATTTATGATCTCCACGAGGTCACCATTTACAGTACGCTTTTTGAAAAAGTGAACTCTAAAAGACTTGCTTAAAATACCTTCAGCATTTGCAATGATGAAGTCATATCCTCAGAAATAACAACAAAGTCGGTGTTACATATTTTTGCCTCTCCTTTTCCCCCTGATTTTAATCAGTTGGCATCTATAAGCCAGCCTCTCTCTGCCTACTCAGCTATCATCAGTTGAGTCACTACAGACTAATGTCTTCCCCCAAACACGTATTTGATGTTCAAAATAAAGTAATTGAGAAAGTGTCAGGAATGAGAAACTTGGTAAGGACTCAAGAAGTATGAACTAGTTTGGGTGGAAACACTTCATCTTACAATCACACTTGTATAGTAACTGCTCGTCAAATGAAAATATTTGCTCACCTCACCTCATGGTCATGACTCCAGGGATATAGGATAACATGGAAACGGTTGCTGGGGAAAAGTATTACATAACTTTTAAGACTGTATTTCATTTACCTTAGAGCAAGCTCTCAACCCGAGGCAATCCTCATCACCCCCTGCCCTGGGGACTCTTGTCAGTGCCTAGAAACACTTTTGGTTGTTACAACTGGTGGAGAAGGTACCACTGGCATCTAGTGGGATGAAGCCAGGGATGTTGCTAAACATCCTATAATGCACAGGACAACCCCCACAACAAAGAATTATCCATCCCAAAATGTCAATAGTAGCAAGGCTGAGAAATCCTGGCTTAAATTGAGTTGAGGACAAAGTCTAGTGCACCAGGAAACATCTGCTCCCCAAACTCTCTCAGTCTTCCCTCCTCCTCAGATGAAAATGTGGCCTCCAACTTCTGTGTGCTTTTTTTTTTTCATTTTTCTTGTTTCTTTTGTCTGGGTTACAAAACAAAAGAAAACAAAACAAAAAACAACACAGCTCTTCTGCTCCACTTTTCACTTTTCCTCCCTTCTTCCATGCCAATCCCCAAGTCTCTCTTTTACTAACTATCACCAATATAAAGAATCAATGAATGAATGTATATGAATGAATGAATGAATGAATTCTGAATCAAGGATGTGAGTGTACCCGGGATGGCCTTTTTACTCAGAGATGGTTGGTACTCAAAGTGTAAGAGCGGCTCTTAGTCCTTTCTACTTTCCACTTCCAGGACTAAGCCATAAGATTCAGATGGTTTCTGATCTAGAAATACTGCAAGTGTCAAAATGAAGCCTGTTTGATTAGAGTGGATAAGAGTAAGGGCCCTGGAACCAGGGAGGTGGATTTAGCTAACTAGCAGGTTAACCATGGGTGAGGGGCTTAGTGTGGCTGGGCCTCTGTTTCCTCATTTGTAAAATAGAGATATGAATGGTACCGAGCTCATAGGGATGTTGTAAGGATTCCATGACATAATGTTAGTAAAGTGTTTGGAACAGGCCTGGCATATGGTAAGTACTCAAACACATCAAACATTTTTACATGAATGTGGAATGTGTTACATGAAATTATAATATTAAATTTATAGTGGTCCTGGACCACTTTGAGAAGATGATCAAAGCTATAAAGCTTCTCCCACCTAAACAGCCATGCCCATGCATTCAAAATTTTGCAATAAATTTTTATGACTCTCCACTATGGAAGACCACCATAGACCTCAGAACAATCTTGGGACTTTCTGGTATACTCCAATTAATGGACACTCTCCTTTCTCTGAAATCCTTCAGAGATTTCACACTAATGGTGCCACACAAGTTACTCCTCAATTCTATGCTATCTAATATTTTTTCAGGAATAGTTTGTTTATAGTTTATGTGCATTGGTCTTATCTCCACAACTAGACTATAAGCTCCTTGGAGTTAGAGATTGCATTTAACGCTTCTTCATTACCATTTGTAGTAATGACTACAAAGGGCAATGTTGGTTTACCGGACTCACCTGGGGAAGATTTGGGGGTCTCACCTCTGAAAGCACTTGAGGATATATATTTTAAGTTCTCCAGTTTATGCTGATGCTCAGCCAGTTTGGAGAAACATTTTTGTTATAGCAAGAAATCACAAATGCTTCCTGTTCATAATTGAGAAGGTACAATAACATATCCTGAGTCCCTACCACATACCAGGGACTGTGCCAGGTGTTTTCCATGCATTGATTCCTGAAAGCCCAACAACCCGTTGAAGTAGATATTATCCTAATTCTGCACACGAAGAAACTGGAGCACAGAGAGTTTGAATAGCTGAAATAATGGAGCTGTCGTCAGGCTCAACGTCTCTGATTCCAGAATCCATGCCCTTTCAATTTATCCCATGCTGCCTTGATACTGGCGGATTATGGGATACTTTGATTGCCTCGTCAACAACCCTCCTATTGGTGGGGTACAGCATTGTGCAGTACACCCCACCTCTCAAAAATCCCTCAAAAGCTTTTGGTCATAAAAAGTTTTGAGTTTCTCTTTTCAAAGTTTTGCCTGACTGCAGGCCTAAGGTAGGATGTGAAAAGAAAAAGAGAGGATGCTTGGAGGGAGGAGAAGGATCAACTTCCTCTGAAAAGTGAAACAAAAAGACCATCCTACAAATCCCTTTGCAGGGCTTGTTGTACTTGTTTGCTATATCGGTTGCTCTTAAATGACGATCAACAAGCGAGGACTGTTTGGTCAATGCTTAGAGCTGGCTGGGAAATAGTCAAATAGTCATGCTAAGCACTTCATTCTAGACTTCTCAGGGTCTCAAGAAATATATCCTCATGCCATAAAAAATACATAGGGCTGGAACCCTAGTCCCTCCCCTCTCCTCCATGTCATGGATAAATGCACAATCTGCAGTAATGAAGGTCGAAATGCTTTCCTCCTTGCGGAGCTGCTTCCGGCTGCAGGTGTGGTGGCTTGCAACCTTCCAAGCTGGCTTGTGTTAGCTGGCAGCTGTGTCCTCGCCAGTGAACGGTAGGGAAGTGGGGAGGCCGATCAATCATCAGTCTCAAGGTAACCGCCTTTCATTTTAACATGAGCCTCAGACAATTTGAACAGACTTTTAGGAAAAATAAATGCCTCCCCCTTTCCAGAATGATCCTAATGAATACTGATGTTTTTATGATTATTAATAAAATCTCCAAGACGGAATTTTATGGGCACACAGAGACTCTTAAAAAAATCATTCTTTGCCTTGGAAAATTGTATATGTTAAGGAGGATGGAGGAAAATTTTAATAAGAATGTTTAAGTGGAAAGTCTGGGTGCAAAAGACAGAATTTTAGGAATCAGCTATGGCTCCTTTTAACAGCGAATTTGTTCCCTACAAAGGCCTTAGCGAGATGCATTTCCCGAAGACAGCGCACCCCAGGAAGTATGAGACGAGCATGCCCTGAGTGGTGGTTTCGTTTGAGGTTGGCGGCCAAAAGGCTCTTTGGGAAAATGCATCATTAAATATTCTTTTGTTTTTTTTTTTTTAATCATCTGCTTTTCTTTCTTCCCTCTCCTCTTCCTCCTCTCTCTACTTCAATCCTGCCAACATTCTCCTTGGAGTTTCATGGATCTCTTCGCTGAAATTGTGTAAAATCAAAGTGACTGAAAAAGAAACCCCAATTCCCTTTTAACCTCCAAATGAGAATGGGTTGAAAAATGAGACAAATGCCAGGGGCGTGATGAGTTAAACCTTGAGGCATCTGGAGTGAACAGGAAGGGCAGAACGCCCGCCATCTGCTTAGAGGTCAGCTTCATAAGTCACGCAGATATTGGGAAGAAAATTCCTTCACAAAGCCGGAAAATTTAGCTTTGCTCAATGCAAGGGAATAAGCTGGCATTGTTTCCACGTACGGTCCTTGCTTTAGAAAGCAAGAGTAGCTACAAGCAAATACGGAGGGTCCTACCTGCTAATCTCCACCGTCGCCACCTTCGCCTCCTCCAACTCCCCCTCACTCCCCAGCTTTGGGACTCCTGTAAATAATCCTGTATTTAAAAGTATAATTCTGGAAAAGTTGGTTATTACCAGCACATAATGATGGGTTGGTTAATTAATGGTGTGCGTTCAAAATTGGGAGTAGGACAAACAAGGCAGCTAATTTTGATAATGAACAGATCCAAAGCAGCCAGATGACTGTGCTCTCTGTATATAGCTCCACACCAGCAGTGTTTTTGTTTAGATTCTGTGTTAATTTTAGAAACTGTAAAACACAACATGCCAAACTGGTTGATTGAAATAGTGCTACTTCCCAGAGGTTAACAATCTGTTGTCCCTTACAAGAGGCAAGAGGTTGCAAAATGAGTGCTTGCCTAGTTGTAGTCGAGAGCCTCCAGGCAAATGGGCAATTGAGACAGTTGTCTAGAAAATTCCATGCCTCCGTTAACTGGATATTTTGATTCTGCTTTATGTCTGTCTGTTCTTTCATTCACTTGTTTATGCTTCTATTCGTTGCATAATTGGTTCAATTCTCTTTGTAGACTCAGACTATATTTTGATCTGGAACACTGCCTTTTTAGTCAAAGTTATATCGTATATTCTCCTGAAAGACCTGTCAAGGAAGTTTGCCATTTCAGATAAACTACAAATATTTATTCCTGAGGGGAAATTGAATTTTTAAACCCAATAATATCTAGTTGCTGGGTTTTAAAATGGAAGGAAGGAAGGAGGGAGGGAAGGGAAGGAGGGAGGGAGGGAGGGAGGGGGCTTGGATTGTGATTTTTAAATTCAGACAAATTGAAGAAATAGATATCATTTCTTTAAATAAATCTGACTGCTAAATCCTATTGTTGAATTTTAAATCATATGGTAAAGTGGTACTTAAGGAGGCTTAAGGGTAAACATTTTTGCTCACATGGGGTTTCTATTTAAAAGTACGAAAGAGTATTTTAACAGGGCATAACACCTAAGCAAATACAGTCGCTGGCTTGTTATGGAATTAAAAATGCCTATATTTGAATCACATTTACAAAAGTTGTCACTGAACATGGTTATATGTGTCAATTTCTTGTAGAAGCTTCACTAAAATTAATTGGTCACTAATAAAAGACTTATAACACTGAGTAGTGATTCCTAGGAGTATAAATGGGAATTGAAATAAACCCTGATTTCAGGGGAGCTTTTGCTGGAGAGAAAACTCCCCTCAGAATATCAGAGATACTTCAGACAAACATCCAGACATACCTCCTGGCTAAACAAGCAAGCCATGAAAAAGAAAAAAAGAAAGAAAACAAAATAAGAAAACACATCTCAGGCAAGACCCCCTTGGCAAGTGGAGAGGGTTTGGAACAACAAATTTGGGCTTTGAACTCTTTTGCTGGGTGGTTAGCTACTTGGTGTGGTCCATTTTATCGAAGGGCAGCTCTGGATTTTAAGGTGGCTTTCCTTGTTGCAAAGACAAATAGAAATTCAGACATTCAAGGAGAATTTGACTTTTACTTCCTTCTTCCTTCTTCTACCTACTGAGGCCTCCCTCCCTTTTTCAAGCCATTCTGCTTCATGCTAACTCTTTAAAGAAGAGAAAGAGGCATAAAACAAACAGCAGTTAGAAGCAGCCGCCCTTGTACCTTGTATAGGGGTTTGTGTGAATGTATTTAGAAATGAAACACAACTCTTCCTTTGCCCTAACGAGCATTTAGGATGCACTACAACCAGGCTGTCGGTAATGAGAAAGATGCTTGGGTTTGATTTACTGTTGTAGTTGAAAAAGATGTAGAATCCAGTGAAATTGTTTTGTTCTAATTCTTCTATCCTTTTTTCTCAGTTCACCGACCTCTTAAAGAAAGACTTTCTCAAAGTAGCTGGCAGTTTCCCAGTAAGATAAAGCAAAGTAGGGAGAGAAAGTTTCGTTGTTGTGTTCTTTGTTCTGTTTTCCCCCACTTCAAGAATCTGAGGCCCCATGGAAACCCTTGGAGTATGCTTGATGAGTATGGACCGTTATAAATGAAATACAAATCAAAAGCATCTTTTCACTAGCTCCTTTAGGTTCTTAAGCAGAAGAATGTTCTGATCACTGAAGCCATTTCGGGGCCTGAAATTAGAAAGTAATAAAAAATATCACACTCTCCCTGGTGGGTAGTACACTTAATTGGTTCCTCAGCAGGAGACCAGCCTGAAGTCAGAAATGCTTAGCCCCTAGGTCCCTCCCTCACCAAGGACCACATGCAAACACTACCAAATAAGTAAGAAATCAAGCAAAAGGAGACAGGAAAACCAGAAATAAATTCATTAGGGAAAAAAAAAAAAAAAAAAAAAAGCTTGGGGCTAGAAAGAATAAAGAAAAAACACGCATTAAGCCCAAATTTCTTTAAATGCAAAAATTTGCTCTCAGCTGTCCTGAGCAGAGAACAAGTTTATGCTATGCGTTTAGATCAGCTTGGACCAATATCCCTGTTTGGGACTGAAGTTATTCTCTGGATTAAATTCTGGCTGCAGGATATTCTTCAGGAGAAAATGGACGTTGCTTACAGAGTCTGACTGCGATTTGTCTTAAAAGACCGGCCAGAGCCTTGATTTGCAGCCCTCCTGGCCTGAAAGCTGCTTTCCCTGCCGGCCTGGTTAAACGCGCTCGCGGAGTTTGGATGCTGAATTATTGGGAAGTGCCTCTTGGCCCGTGGAGCCTGATACTCTGCTGCCACCTCCTGTTCCAGCCGTCACGGCAAGAGGCAGCTAAGTCCAGGGCTGTCCAGAAAACTCCAGGGACGACTGTCCCCTCTGCCTTTGGGAGCCAGGCCCAGTGTCCATCTGGGGGCTCAAGGACCCTGGGCTGGGCCCTGTGAAATGACTTCTTCCAGAAACCGACATCAGCTTGTTTGTTTGCAGTGCCCCCCCCTCTCCCCCCAATCCCTCTTTCCCTCCCAGATGTCAAAGTTTCCAAAAGTAGAGGGGTCTGGAAAACGAAGCTGAAGGCAAAGACAGGGCTTTTATTTCCAAACGTCAGCACACTCTTGTCCAAACCATCACCAAAGACAAATGGGATGAAGCAGAGGAAAGGAAAAGTGAGATTGAGTAGCAGGAAAAAAGCCCTGACAGAAAGATCTATTGCCCTGTGGAGAGGCGTCCCCAGGGACGAGCTATTGGTTGAGATATTTAAAACTTGAGTGGACACAGCATTAGACCCTTCACCACAGGGGACGGCTTCACAGCAGCTCCTGAGACCTGACCCTCGTGAGCTCAGAGGTCCTTCCCAACTCTAATTTTTTTATGATTTCTCAATTGACTTCCCATTCTATAAAAAGTGTTCAGTTGCTATTGAGGAATCCAACTGCTTTAACATTCGGTTTGAGGTCAGGCTGGTTTCGGCGTACTTTCATTTTTGTGCAACATTTAAAAATGCCCCTAAACCTACTTTCTTTGAGCAAAAGAAAAGCAAATCCCCATAATTAAGCCTATAAATATGTGTCTTAGGCAGGGGGTAAGGGAGTGTCTGCCCTTGACAATGGCCAAGACTTGACCCCCACCCCCCACTCCCATCCCAACCAACCGCAGATTTGCTGTCCGGCTTTGGCAAATGCTTACCCCTTCTGAGTCTCCAATTTTGGTTTGTTTGTTTCACTGGTCAAGGTGATGATATCTGATGCCAGTTGTGAACACTTTGGAAGGACTGTGATGGGCGAAGGAACGGCTTATTTCTGCATCTCATTGCTAATCGTTTCTTTGTGTGGATTTGACACTTCTCAGCTTGCAGGCCTGGACTTTTGGAGAAAGAAAAAAGATGGAGAAAAAGACACAGGACGTGGGGTTGTGTTCTTTGCTTGCATTGTTTTCCCCTCTCTCGGGTGACTTGGTTCAGCCATCCAACTGATGATTATTAGTCTCCTATTAATTGCCAGGTGCTGAGTGATGAGCTGGCGTGTCAAAGATGAAGTCAGCAAAGACAGGCAAGAAAACAAATGGAGTCCCTGGAGATAAATTCCTCAGTGGTTTTCAACTATTCTTACTATAAAGTTTAAAATCCCATATTCTGCAAAGCATTGCATGATCTGGGCCCTGCCTGCTTCTTTGTTCTTGTCTCAGGCCTACCCTCATTTTCTTGGTGAACCCTTCCTTCTCATCTCTGGGCCTTGGGTGCTCAGCCCCAAACACTACCCATCCTCTTCCCACCCCTTTCATCTAGTTAATCCTTCTCCTCATCTTTCAGTTCTCAGCTGAAAGGTCACTTGCACAGGGAAGCCTTCCAGGACCCTTGGCCTGGGTCAGGTCTCTCCAGCATCTGCTCTCTTAGTCCTCATCTCATCTCCATCAGGGTGCATGACATAAGGAAACTAACAGGTCCAGGATTAGGGCTTACCACCTGTCTCCCAGCTAGAACATGAACTGTGCAAGTAGACACCCCACTTGTCTTGTTCACCTTTGTATCCCAGAATCTCCCACTGGGCCTTGTTCAAAGTGTAGCTGTTGAATGAATGAACAAATGAAATGCTGAATTAATGAAGTGCTGTAACACAGGTAAGCATAGGTACTATTGGATTGCAGAAAAGACAACTCATTCCACCTGGAAGGCTTCCTAGAAGAAGTGTTGAGCTAGGACTTAAGGAAAAAGTTAGTTTCCCTATTGAGAAGAGATGGGGGCCACCATCCAACCAGACTAGGAATGGGCCACTTTTTAATTACAGAATTAAAAATGATAAAATATAAAATTAAATATAACTAGATACGAATAATAATAAAAGCTAAATAAATATAAATAAAATTAAATATAAAAATAAAATAATACATACCTGTGGTAACAAATTCAAACAATACTGAAATGTATAAATAATAAAAATTACTATCCTTAACCCCTATTCATGCTCAGTGATGACCACTAATAACAGAGGTAGTTTCCTTCCTCCCTTCTGGACTTTTTTCTATATCTTTCCTCCAGAAGTTGATTACTTTAAATAATGTTTCATTTTACTCCAAAAGATATATCTATATTGTCCCAGAGAAGAGCCTGGCTTATTCTTTCCACTTAAATGGGGATCTT
Organism: Tolypeutes matacus; assembly: GCA_026826555.1. Classification (NCBI taxonomy): domain Eukaryota; kingdom Metazoa; phylum Chordata; class Mammalia; order Cingulata; family Chlamyphoridae; genus Tolypeutes; species Tolypeutes matacus. The sequence continues at coordinate 6,324,501 of JAKSZT010053836.1, forward strand.
GGGCAAGTCTGGAGGAGTTTGTAGGCCATTGCTTATTTCCTAGGAGCTCTTGAAGATGCATTAGGAGAGAATTACATAATTGCAATAAAGTAAGCTTGGCCCCAATGTCCCACCCTTGGAAACAGAAGTTTTGATGAGGATAGACCTCTTTCAATAGGTACAGTAACTATTGGATTCTGTCACAAAGTGGTCATTTTTCATTCATTTCAGGATTGAAAACCAAGACATACCAGGAAATCTTAAAAGATTAGAAAATATGAATAGCTGGAATGCATTAATGCCCAATAATTCTTAAAATCTGTTTAACCATCCTCTCTCTCTCTCCCTCTCTCTGTCCTCTCTCTCTCTCTCTCTCTCTCTCTCTCTCTCTCTCACATACACACACACACACACACACATACACACACAGAGCACAGGCTTCAGACCTCTTTGGGATGGAGGCTGCTAGAGTGAAAAGGAAAGGGTTGATATTTGTGAAGTGCCTGGTATTAGGCTAAGTGCTTTACATGTATAGTTTCATTCAATCTTCCCAAAAACCTTGTGAAGTAGGCCCTACTATTGTCATACCCATTTGATAGATGAGGGAACTGAGAGCCAGAGAACATAAGTATTTGTCCCAGGTCAGCAAAACAAGCAGGTATCAGAGCTGGGACTTGAAATCAGACACCTGGCACCAGAGCCTGAAAGCTTAACCACCATTCTATTTTGGCCTCTAATGAAGTCGAAGAATAAGGGACATGAAATCAGAAATCCTAGCTCTATCTCCTCTTAGCTATGGGAACTGGAAATAATTGAATTTCTCAGAGTCTCATTTTCAACCCTTATGAATGGGGATAATAATTAGCATCCCACAGGGTTGTTGGAGCTACTAAATGCAATCATATGTGGAAAGATTGGTCAACTCTAGCACTTTCTAGTATTTTCATGAAGGCTCCTTAGCTAATTTCACAAGAGAACTTCCCACAGTGGCTGAGGTTGGCTAGGACACCTGAGAAGAATAATGTTAAATTAAGGGACTTGCTCATATCAGAGTTGGAGTGGGGCTGATAGCTGTCCATCCTACTAAGCTGCCTGCCCCAGCTCTCCTTCTCACCCTCCATCTCCACCTGCCTTTTCATTATTGATGTAAATTTTTGGCCACAGCAGTCTTTATAATGACTGACTTTTTACCATTATTTTATTGTCTTTGCAAAATAAATTGCACTTATTGTGAAAAGTAAAATAACACTGAAAAGTAAAAATAGCCCTATATTTTAAATGTTCACCTCCATGTTTTCAACATACTTCAATTTCTGGTTCTTGGAATGTGGGTTACAGACTCTATTAACCAGAATCAAATTTTAAAATTTTGTTGAGGAAAGTCTCATTGTAAGATGTTAGTAGGCAGAGTGAATATGGAAAGAAAACCTACTGAACGAACCAGGTAGGCATTCCCAAACCAAGCACATTGGGATCAGGTTTTCTCCTGCTTTGGGTTGTCTGCATTTCTCGATACCAGGCACGGGGAAAGCTGACCTTAGTTTATAATGTGCTCTGTGAAACGTCTATTTTTCTTTTTAAAAAAAACAAACTCTAGCATAGAATGTAAATATGCCTTCTCTCTTGCTCCATGGGCCTCCTTCCTCCAACAAACGTGTGAAATCTCACACATATTTGCACATGCTCTAAGGCTGACTGTCTGATTCAAGATGACAAGGCTGTTCTCCATGTGTCTGTCAGAGGCGCCAAACCCCACAAGCCAAACAAGTCCAGATGGCAAACCACAAGACCAGCCCTCTGCCCTCTGCAGTCTGTTGTCGCCTCATCTGGATGTACAGTGAGAAGACCAAGGGTTCAACCCCATTTCTGAGCCATGCTTAGCAAGTGGGACGGCTTTCTACGCCTAACTCCTCACCATTGGATTGCCAGCTCAACACCCCCCTTGCCTTGACCACCTCGAAGCACCAGCTCTCTCACTCCCCCTCTACAGACTCAGGACAAATACTGGAAAAGAAATCAAGTACATTGTGGGGAAACAGGGCGGCAGTTCTTTATCACGCACTAATGAGCTGACTTTCTGGTTGAAGTTCTGTGAGGCAAAGTGGAGACATGGGGGCCTTCACAGCTTGAGCTATCTGAACATCTCGGTGGATTCATTGTCCCAGCAGAGGAAGAGACGTCCTAATGGTGAGGCACAGAATCTTTTCAGGGTTTTTCAGTTTGCCAAGTGCTTTCACGGTTGTGATCTCCTTTGACCCGCTCGACCACTCGGTAAGGACAGCAACGAAGGTATTGCTAGCCCTCTCACACGGAGGAGGAAATGGGCACCCAGAAAGGTTGAGCGCTTTGCCCAGGTAGCGACAGGGTCAGGGCTCCCTACTCCACACCTCTTCCCCCAGAACACACCTTGAAAGCTTCTAGTAACCTGAGATTCTTGAAGCAGAAGACGAACTTGGAGGGATGTCCACGAGTTCCCAGCTTCTGGATGCCCAAACTCCCTCATGCCCACTCCCCTCTTCAAGCCCCCTTTTCAGTTCCTTTCTCAGAGATGGGTGGGACGACAGTGCCCAGGGCCCCGTGTAGCAGCGTGACCTCCTTCTCCTCCCATGCAGAGTTGACAGTGAGTGGTGGCTGACGCGTCTCTTTGAGGGCGGCTGGGGGCTGGCAGGCTGGCACTCTTTTCAAGCTGTCCCAGGTGATATTTTTCAAACTTGCTTTTAAAAAAATGAAAAATCAAGTCTGGTTAGTATGTTGCCTATTCCAGAAGGGGTGGCTGTGGGTAGAATCAGGCAAGGTGATCCCAAATTGCCCCAGGGTGGAAACAATTGCTGAGAAAGAAACATCGTTTTGGATCTGCAGGAATTTGAAGAAACGACACTCAAAAGTTGCATTGGCCCTTGGTTCTGGCAGTTGGGGCCGATCAAAGACCCCGGTGTTTGCTGGAACCCTGGCCACTCATTTCCACATGACTTGGCTGCTAACCCCACTCAGGGGCATAAAATCTTCCCACAAAGGCCAGACGTTTGGTTGTAATTTGCATAAAATCCACCACCCGAGGTCTGCATCATTTATACAGTCTTCAGTTTCAAATTCTAGAAAGCTCTCACTCTTTTCCTGCAGCAGGCTTCTGTCCTGTGCCTTTCCCCATCAGTCTTCATTATTATGTGCTGATATCAGGAGTGGTCAGGTAAGGACCAGAATGGGAAGTTAGGGGAAGAGGCAGCAGTAAGCTCCCTTATACACTATGCTTGTTTGTTGGCTGAACTTGAAAAGTCATTTTTATGTTAGTAATAATGACCCAAGTGCTATGCCAGGGACTTTATAAACATCTCATTTAATCCTCCGACCAATCGATTAGGTAGAAACCTATTGTTCTCTCCATTTTACAGATGAGAAAATTGAAGCTCAAGGACTTTTAGTAACTTGTCTACAATCATACAGTAGCGGGGAGACATGAGATCCAGACCTAGAACTCTCTCCCTCAAGAACCTTGTACTCTGAGCCACTGCCCAACATGGGCCGGTGATTTTCAAACTCTGGGCACAGGATGGAAACAATATTTGTATTTGGGCCTCTTATTTCTACCAGTAAAATTGTACTAATAAACCCCCCTCAGTGACAGCCTGGAAAGCAGGGCCTTTCTCCATGTTGATTTTGGAGTTAGTTGATTCTGTAGTTGGTAACTCAGCTGCAAGGAGCTCAGCCCTGACTATATGAGAGCTCTGTGCTGGCACTACAGAAAATAGAAGTCCCCCAAGTACAGGAACCCTATTTCCTGAACCAAGGGTTGCCAGATAAAATACAGATTGCCCAGTTAAATTTGCATTTCAGATAAACAACCATTCAATGTTTATGATAAGTATCCCCCTTGCAATATTTGGGATATATTTATCCTAAGAAAAGTATTCCATTTTTCATCTGAAATGCAAATTTAAGTGGGCATCCTGTATTTTTATTTGCTAACTCTAGCAACCCTATTGGAAACGCCCCCCCCTCCCCAATTTGATTTGTTTTTGGTGTCCAAGTGAATCTGAGAGACATAGTTGGGTTCTGGTGCACTGGGATTTCTGGGAAGCTTCTACAGTTCATGCGGGATCACTTTGACAGATACTCAGCTTGACTTGAATTAGAATTGACCCAGGAAATGTGGACCAAATGGTTGCTGCATATATAGGAAGTGACCTTTGATTTTGACCAGTGATTCTCAATCCTGGCTACACATTGGAATCTCCTGGGGCCCCATCCCTGGAGATTCCAATGTAATTGGTCTAGGGTATGGCCCAAGCATTGAGATAAGATGCAGAAAATAGAAGATCCCCAACAATCCAAGGCTTCACAAATGGTATAGACAAAAGAGTGGTACAGGAGTTCAGACAAAGGAATGCTTCTTATGACTGGAGTGGTCCCAGAAACTTCCATATGGAGTGGGGGTATTCAACAGGTTGAAGGATGGGGAAGGTTTGTATTAACAAAGAGGAAGCAAAAGAGTATTCCAGGTGGAGGGAAAGGGTAGGAAAAATATGTGCAAGCCAGGAGAAGAGGCTAGGCCAATCAGATTAAAGCAATATACTTGAGCAGGAGCAAAATTATTGTTTTTTTAATTAAGCTTTTTTGGTTTCTGCATGTAAAAATTACACTTGAAGTTGTTGGAATTTTGGAAAACACAATAAACAAGAAAAAACCATCACCTACCCATCCATCATTCAATGGCAATCAGCTTTAAAATCTAGTTACTTTCCTATGTCTTTTGGACATAATTGAGAACACATCACACCACAATTTTGTATACCATATTTTTATTTAATATTATATTGTAAGCATTTCCCCATGTCATTAGGAATTCTTTCCAAACAGTTATACTGCCTGCAATAGTTGCCATTTTTAATGATGTAGCATGATTCCCTCAACCTTTCTCCTAAGATGAATGTTCAGATGGTGTCCAATTTTTCACATATTTAGGAGCCTGTTTTCAGAGTTGTAGGAAATGAGTAGAAAAGTTCAAATACAGGACTTTCCCCAGTGGTCCTTGGACTAAAAGAATTTCTAGTGCTCCCTCGAGCCCTGGAGAAGAACCTCATGGTCGTCAACATCCAAACCAGACTTCAGTTTTATCCTCGAAGCCAAATTGGTACCCACCTTGGGGTACCCTAAGCCATGTGTTGGGCTTTCTCTCCCCAGCCCTAAATCACAATTTCTAACAAACAGAGGGGCTGCTTCTGCCCATTACAGATGGCAATCTGGCTGGGGAACTACTGTTGGGACCTCGAATTTTCTTAACACCCAATTAAATTGGTGTAATTGGATAGAATTGCAACTTCTTTGCTTCCAGCTGTGAACCATAATCTGTTTCACACCTGAGTGTTGTTTTACTTGATTTTTAGTACTTTTCCCAGAGTTGCGAAGATGGGGTAGAAGGAGAGAGCCCTTTCCCACTTTTGTTGGGTAGGTTATTTTTCCTTTATTTTGAAGGAGTCACAAGTGGTTGGACTATCATTGAGCTAATCCCACTTGGGCTAAGATGTTTTGAGCCCAAAGTTTTATCATGCAACTCTTTCTGGGATCTATTTAAAATGTCTAAGCAATAGTAAACAGTCCAACCAGGAAAGAAACAGTTGGTCAAGTTTGAGATTCAGCTCATGTGCCAGCCGTGAACAAAATGGAATTTTGTTCAAGGCTCACCTGGCCCAATTCCCAAGACTGTCGGATTGACAAGTAGATTGTGCTCCTATGCCAGTTCTGATCAGTTTTAAAAACATGAACTAGATACACATTTTGTGGGTTGGAAAATAATCTTAATCGGAGGCGATCAAAGCAGCTTGAGGTGCCCTCTTACTATGTAATGACTGTGAGCAGAGCTCCGCTGTTGACTGACAGTGTAAAGTAGGCAAAGCGTGTTTTTGCCTCAGTCCAACTCTGTTATCTTGACCCCTTTCCTCTCTTGGGACACCTTCATCTCTTATACCTAACCTGTGCTCATTCCTGACCTCAGCTGATGGTGGTCAATTCCATAAACACATTAGATGTTGGATCAGTGGTTCTTAAACCTGAGTGTGTGCCAGAGCCACCTAGACAGCTTGTTAAGTCCCAGATTGCTGGAGCTCACTTCTGATTCAATCATGCTGGGGTGCAGTCTAAGACTTTGCACTTCTAACAAGTTCCCAGGTGACACTGTTGCTGCTGGTTAAGGGACCCTACTTTGAGCATCACTGTGTTAGATTTTAAAGGTTCCTCTAAAAGTGTCCAGTCCAAGAATTGGAAATCTGCAACTATTTTGCAACCTCCCTTACCCCTAGGGCAGTCCTGCTCCTCTCACCTCATTGGTTTAGACTAGACTTAAAATTCTTCCAATGTAGGAGTTTCCAGTGCTACTCCATGTGTGGTCCATGAGCCAGCAGCATTGGCAACACCTGAGAGGTTGCTAGACCTTTGGAATCTCAAGCCCTACTCCAGAATCAAAATCTGAATACACAATAAAGTTTGGGTTTAGGCAACCAGAGTTATACTAGAGTTGAAACTTATTTGCTTCATAGAGTACAACCATCTCATTTAAGAGATGAGAAAATGAAAGCCCACAGAAATCAAAGGACTCACCTCCTATAAGTTGCAGGTCTCTCCTAAGCTTGCTAAGGTGCAACTTACTTAAGGTTAGCTGATAAGCCAGTAACCTTAGAAATGCAATGCCAATCCCAAACTCCATCACCACTGGTAACGTCAATGCATTTTTAAATGGGTCTTAGAAATGGAAAAGTCTGGACTTGAAGGGAAGGTGGTATAACAATGGAATGATAGGTAGAAGAGGCAGAATTTGAGAACAAATACCACTTTCACTAAATTGAAGTAGGCAAACAGCCACCAGAAGCTCCTAGTAAAGAGTTTCTTACCAGTCCCTGATATCATTAATTCCTGGCTGGAATCCTGGGCCACAGGACCCCAGGATTGGCTGTACTCATGGCTGCTCACCTCAGAATTGGGCAATGGGCCCTGGACTCACTATCTTCCTTGTTCTAGAGAGACACTTGCGTCCCTTTTCTCAAAACCATTCCACAAAGCCTGCATCGTGGCCAGGTCCAGATAGAAAAGAATATTGCTTTGAGTCGTAATGGAAAAAGAATCTGTACAACATTGTACACTCGGTTAAATATGAGAAGGGAAAGCCTGGGTATGGGCTTGGACATGGGGCTGGAAAGGACCGTGGTGATGAGCCAATCCCTGGGGCCTCAGGCCTGGCCAGCGGAACCACTCTTTAGTCTGGAGGCATAGAGGGGAGATGGGAGGCTGGCCTAATCAGAGTGGGAGCAAACCTCAGGCAGGGGTGTGGGCTAGATGGGGTGCAAGGCTAACAGTGGGGGTGCAGGGCTCAAGAAACCTAGATGTGTATGCCACTACCTGCCCACTAGTCTGTTCCACTACCATGCCCAATTTTAAAAGAAATAACGGTAGTAGTTCTTAACTTTATTTTAATTATAGACTCTGTTAATTATGGACTCTGTCACACCAATGTCATACATGCACATTTGTATGCATAATTTCAGGGGCTTCAGCCCTGGAAACCCATCCATGGGTCTCTAGGAGTCCAAGGACCCCAAGTGAAGAATCCTTGATTAATAGTCTAAGTGCTTATCCAAAGTCACATAGCTGGTCAAAGGCAGAAAGGGAACGAGGTCTCCTTACTCTCTGATAAGGACTTTCTAGAAGACCCCAGAGTCTATTATTGAGAGAAACTTTAGGTGACAACCCAAATTTGGGAGCTCAATCTAGTGGAGTTGGAAACTCAAAATAATTTCTTACCTGTGCAACTTTGAAACTCAGGTGGAAAACAAAGGTCTAAGTATTAAGCACCTACTACATAGAAGCCTCTGTTTTAAACACAGGATAAGGAAGAAACCAGTCAGGCACCATCCCTGCCCTTGGGATGTCTATGGCTTAACCATAGAGACAGAAAGGGAACAAGTACTAATTATTAGAAGTTGCTTCTTAATGAGCATTATAAAGGTTATCTTGAACTCTTTTGGAGAAACTATGTTAAATAAATGATTAACCTTAATACTATAAATAGTGTTAAGCCCCTGTGTTTATGAATAATTAAAGGTGCTGCCATTATTGAAACACAAAGCTCTAGGCACCTCTGTTTTTCTGTTCCTTCTAGAAGCAGGTTGCCCCGCCTACGGCCGAAGCTCAAGCATGTTTCCACTGGGTTTTCACTCTGCACATGCACCGGTGTCTGTTTTGCCTATGGGAGAGAAGTGGGCTGAGCCACTTGGAAGTGAAGCCAGACTCTCCAATCTGAGTACTCTGTAAATATTTACAGTATCCGTGGCACTCCCTTCTCACACCAAATGCCAGGGATAATCAGAAAAACTAATGAACTCAAGTTGACCCTGTGTTATGCTCTGATAAATATTTAAATGGTGCATTTTGGGAGGCTGGCCATGAAGCTGTGGGGAAGTGGCTGTTCTAAATAAGAAATCGTTCTAAATAAGAAATGATCAGTATCATTCTTTTTCCGAACATTCAGAACAAAGTTGAGGGAAAATGAATCGTCCCATTTGGGGAATGACTGATGCGTGGGCCCTTTTTTATTTTGGCAGTCGGAAGCGCGCTCTGCACATGTGGGTGGTGAATATTAGCGAGGAGCCTGTGATTTCTGGCACAGTTGCTGAGCCCATGAGAGATGGGAGAGCTGGTGAACAGCAACTGTGCCCCTCAGGCCCCTCAAAGTTCATTACAAATGCTGTAGGCTTTTGTTTTCATTAGGTTCCAAGGGTAAGGCCTCTTGTGTATGAAAAGGTTGCTAGAAGAACCCACTCCCCTAACTGGCAACCCGCCTACAGTGTGAGGTGATAACTTGGTGGGCTAAGCCCCACAACCCCAAACTTGAGTTGTAAGTCACTGCTGAGCCACACTGAATGCAGGCTCCAGGCGTTTCTGGGGAACCTTCTCTCTTTTCAAAAACATCCAGGCAAGACAGACAGGCGTGGGTCTGTACCTGTGTCCTTGCTAAGCTGGATCTCAGAGAACTTTGGCAATCGATATTCAGAGGTGTTGGAACCTGCTGGCATTACTTGCTTCCCTCTTTATCACCACGTAGCCTGCATAGGGTTTGGCTGCTCCGGGATCGTGGGGTATCTGGGGAAGTTGGCTGAGGATTCTGTGGTTCCTCTTCCCACCTCCACAGAGGAGGCCACCAACAGCAGCTCTGTTTTTCAGATGCTCATCTCTGGCATCTTGGTTCACATGCAGGAATGACAGCCGGAATAACCCAGGGATGGAGCAGAAATGCCCTCTCCTGGAACATCTCTTGTCAAGATTCTTTTTTTCTCAGGAAGGTACCCCAAATTTTGGAATCCAAACCCTAGCATTTGACTCAAGTCAATACAGGTGGGGCAGGAGGAAGAAAAGAGAGAGACCTCAACCCAGGCAGAAACCCAGTCTGGATGATTCACAATCTTCCATTCTGGGAGCAAGACAGGTGGGTATTTTCTTGCCAGTATTTTTTTTCTTTTTAATTCAATCACTTTTCAGTTCCTATCCATTTAGATCTACTTGTGTGGATGTTGGTTGTATATACAAATATATCCAATAAGTTTGGTCATTTGAATTCAGATAGCTAAGATGTTAGAGGGAAATTTTTCTTTTTTTTTTTTTTTGTGAGAAATTTTTTTTAAAGTTTTGACTTTTAGGGAACTGAACCACCAGCAAAATCTAAAGAATTGAACCTGTTAGAGATAGAATCACCCAAGCTCTGAGCATAAATAGGTGGCAGATGTTGGCACACAGACCTCTCCACAGGTTGGGGTGAAGGAATCACCACTTGGCCAGAATGCCTTCCCCTTCGTGTTTCCTGGGCTCCATGTGTCTCTTCCAGGCATGGATCTGCCATCTGGGAAACCCCATTTTCCTGCCAACCCCTTGGAGACTTTTAAGCTAATGGCCTGTTTCATTGAAACTCTGCACATTTAGGGTTTGCTACCCAGCTTTTTCCTGGATGGCTTGCAGGAAATGGACAGTGCTAGGCCAAAGAATAGGAAACAGATTATCTTTTGTAAGTGAGGAAAAGAATCATGGCTTTGAAAGACCTGGTGCAAGTAGATTTTCAGATTTGGGCAATGACCTGGGTTGGACATTTTTAGCAGCAGAAGCCAAAAACGAAATGCCCTGGGCGACACGATGTCTGCCTTATAACACAGAGCATACCCATTCATTTGCATCATCTTCTGAGAGGCTGTGGGTGCAAATGGAGAAGTCCACAAGGCATAGCAAGAATTAGCAGTAACAGCTGTTACTTGGTGAATTGTGACAATTTTACATTATCACACAAAAAAATCAGGGAATGATTCCATTCTACTTCAGTCTCCGGAATAATTTTGACTCTTTCACGCCACGCTAGCACCTCTCTGTGGTCACATTGAGAACTTTGTTGAAGATTTGTCCCTAGGATTTTGTGGTCGTGGGATCCCCAACTCCATTCACTCACTTGGTCAAATCGGTGAAGGTTTGTGGTCTCTGCATCCCTAGCAAGAGCAGAAAAGAGTGACAAAATCTTCATCAGTAAAATGGAGATGCCTTTACTCTCTTCTTCGAGTGGTTAATAGCATGAAATAACTCCACGTGTATGACTCATGAGTCCCTAGCATACTCCTGGCACAGAGGAGATGCTCAGAGAAGGCTAGCATCTTCCCCCCGAGGTGGTGAACACAAATCACAGGGGGCAAGGGTAGGGGGTGCAGCAAATTGGAGGTGCCCAGTGATCTGCCTTGTGGGGCAAGGCCTTCACCCTGCCCTGGCTGCTGTCACCTGTAGACAGAAAGATTCAGTGAAGTGCTGCCTGGGGCCTGGATCCTCTTGAGAACTGAGTGGAAGCCATGGTCCCTCTACCTATAAAAAGTAGAAAACCTAAGTAGAAATGACGGCAATCTTTACTGAGCACTCTGCTGCCAGGAACCGTGCTGGTGCTTCCATGGATTAGCTCATCTCTAGCCAATCCTAGAAGGCAGACACTATTTATTACCACCAAATGCAAATATGCAGGCACAGGAAAGTTAAGTAACTTGGCCACGCCTATGCTTAGTGAGTAGTAAACTCAGGATTTGAACCCTGGTAGCCTAGTTCCAGAGCCCAATTCCTTAACCACTATGCTTCCCTACAAACACACCACATATGCACACACACCAAAAGATTGCGTACAATATCAACGGGCTCTGTTGACCCAGCTGAAGCATACCGTGGACCACTGGATGGTTAGAGAGGCTTTCCCTTCTTCCCTTCCCACCCAGAAGGAAATGGCTCAGGAAGGATGGGAGCAGGGGCAGTGCACCTGGATGGCTGAGAGCAGGGTGCTGGGGAGGGCAGCTGGAAGCCCACTCCCAGAAGATGCCTCTGGAGGTAAAATTCGAGAGCCCACAGCCTGGGGATTGGTTCTGAGTGTGGTCTGGACATATGGACATCGTCCTCAGGAGAACAAAGCAGAAACCAGGTGGCACAGGTCTTCTTCGCAGCTGTTGATTGTAAAGAGCCTATGGCATGTCCAGCTCAGTGCTGGGGACCGGGGATCCTCAGGTGAACTGAAAAACCATCTTGACTCTCCACTCCAAAATTGAGGAGCTTGTAGTTTAAAAGTCAGGGGATGCTGTGAGTCGGAATCCTGGTGAGCAGGCAACAGTCAAGCCAACATGCTGAAATCGAAGGGAAGAGTCAGCAAGCCATGAGACACAGAGCCGCAGGAATCAACAAAGGGGATCAGGAATGTGGACAGGGAAGTCAGAACCCAGGACAGCCATCGGGGTGCTCGTGACGCTGCCTGTACCCAGGCTGCTGGTTCTCACCGCCAGGTCAGTCAGCACCTTCTTCGCCTCTGTCATTGTCCAAGCCACGCCCTCAGCACGAGCCGCTCTTCCGTGCACCTCCCTCCGTGCCAGCTGAACTCTCCTCCGCCCTGCAAGCTTCCTAGACCTGTAGCTTCAGTGCCACATTCTCAGCAGAGTTGCTGCTCCCACCGCTGTCCCTCTACCTGGTTCTGCTGTCACTTGGGGCAAGTGTTTCCTGGTTACAGCCTGCCTCTCCCAGGAGACAATGGGGCCCTCGGGGCACCCATGGTCTTCTTCACCCTTTGAGCCCCATGATGTTGACTGTATAAAGGACTACCTTGCACTAGATTGCCCCAAGCCCACAGGTAAGAGCAGGGAATGGGCTGAACCTGGTAGAAAGGAGGGGCTGATGAGATATAGGAAAACATGCGGGTGTGTCAGTAATGGATGCCTTGATGGAGCTACAAGAGCTTTTAAACAATAGCTTTTGGTGACTCGAAGGCACGTAACCCAGGTTCAAAACCTGGTCCCTACCTTTCTAACTGTGCGTCCTTGGGCAAGTTACTTCCCAGATCCTCAATTTTCTCTTTTGTAAAATGGTAATAATAACTATAACACTTATTCAGTGGCAGAGGAGATGAAATAGTGCCACATACTTAGCATAGTACTTGACACATAAATCAGCACTCAATAGTTATTATTGTGAATAATGTCATTGTCATTACTATAATAACGACTCAACTTGGAGGCATCTGAGCAGACAAGGGCTATGATCTTGTGCTAGCTTACTCAGGAGCACTTAACCCAACTCCTTTCACTGGGCACAGCTCTCAACAACGGCCACCAAAATCCTTTCAGGATCGGCAAGAATATTCTTTCAAATGATGTGGCCTTTTGACACAAGGGATATTTTCAAGACACAACTGTTTCTCAGAAAATTACATTTTTAGGGGTCTATTACCCTTTCAAGACTAGTTCACGAATCCTGGAAGCAAAGTGTTTGATCCTTTCTCCTCAGAAGTTTTGAGGTGAGGAAATAATATTCATTGTCAGAGTCGGCTGAGAAATTCGTGGAGAGCAGGGGGAGGAAGGTGCTCTGCAGGGCACACACTCCCCGAATGGGATGAAAAAAGGGGCGCAGAAAGGCCGCCTCACTCACCCAAACTTCCCACCAAGAGACCCATGGAACTTTCCTTTTGCACATTTTAAAGATCTCCATTCCTTTCAAATCCAGGTCTACATTTCTGAGCTAAAAGAGTTCAAAAGTGATTCTGAAGTGGCTCAGCACGATGCTGTAGATCTAGACTCTGGTCCTTGTCCTGACACCAGCTCACTGTGTGTCTTTGGACCAGTTACTTAACCTCTCTGAGCTTGGTGTCCTCATTACAAGAGGAGCATTGGACTGATCGGTCAAGGCCCTTTCCAGCATTAGCCTTTGTTGATTTTTTTCTCTGGGAAGTAGCTTTTCTCTCCACCAGCTTCGTGTCCTCTTCATGGTGTGAAACTCCAACCCACTTTGAGAAAGTCAGCCAGAGATGGGTTCAAATCCCAATGCAACCACGTAGCCAGCTGAGGAACTCTCTTATTATCACCAAAATTCCAATTTCCTCTTCTGCAAAATGGAGAAATCTTACCTGCCTCCTGGGCTGGGACAAGGCCTAAATGAAGGAGTGTCTTAAGTTTCCTGCCTAGCATGTCATCAGCCAGGGCCGTAGGGAAGGTCAAATTCTCCTTCCTTCTCTCTAACACCTGTCTTCTCTGCCCCCCTCCTTGGCCTGGGTGCTTCTGCCACCCTCTCCCCGTTCCCACAAAGCACAGACAGGAAGGCAAAAGTCATGGGAAACCACCCTTTTCTCACGAACCCCTTGAAACAATCCTGTTTTCCATCCCCCTTCCCACAATTGCAGCTAAATGCCATTTGCAGATTCACGAACATTCCCCTTTTGATTAGGATGATGCGAGTAATAACACTTATCGCAAATGGCAGGCTCTGCTCTGAGTGCTTTTGGGGACATTCTTTGCCTTCTTTTGCTTCTTGTACAATGAGGATGGTATTTTATCCACTTAACAGACGAGGAGACTGATGTCCAGGAAGCCTAGGTAACTTGTCCAGTCAGCAGAAAAGCAGCCAACACATTGGGCAGCCTCCCTGCTGTCCTGGACGCCCCTTCTGCCCACGGGACCCTGAGCACGCAGGTGGCTTGAGGTCAAAGCCTCCAGCCAGGCAGGAAGGAAAATGGTGCCGGAGCAGGGTGGGGCCAGGGAGGGTGGGCAGCCGAAAGTGGTGGTCCCCAGGGACCCGGGGTGGGGCTGCAGCCACAGTGGCCTCCTGCGCCCACATCCACCTGCTTTCTTTGGCTCCGCAGCGGCCACAGCGTGAAGGTGAACTCCCGCTGGTACTGACAGTGAGCAACCCCGAGGAGGCTGCTGGGCTCAGATTGGTGCGCAGGCCCTTAGCTCCAGCGGTGCAAAGGTTGTGCATGGAGCTGGGAGCTGGGAGAAGTGAGGCATGAGACCCGGGGTTACCCAAAGGCCAACTATGACCCCGGAAGGCTCAGCTTACACCCCTGCATGTTTTCCTGCCTGAGAACAGGGTGGGAAATTCCATCTCCAGGCTGGGAGCTGTCAGTCTCATGTGCGTGTGGCTTTGTGGTTTGCTGCCAGGTGCTCCCGACCCTGCAATATGGGGAGGGTCTGGAAATGAGTACTTTTCCTCCTTGGGTGAGCAGAGGGGAGAAGAGCAAGTGGAGGGGCCCATTAACCCAGAGGCTGGAGAGCAAGCTGCCGGCTGGAAGTGAGCAGAGCTCAGCAGGTCCCTGAGCCAGGGGCTTTCTCCCTCGGAGTGCATGTCAAGCTGGGTCCTGCCAGGGGTTCTGGCCTCTCCTCATGGCCCAACCTGTCTCCTAAGGCTGAAGGCAGGATTTCTCCATTGCAGACGCAGGCTTTCTCCAGGAGTTGACCCTGGGGTGGGAACCTAAGGATAGAAGAACAGGGCTTAAGAGTCTCGCCTGGACTTGGAGCCTGGTGCTGCAGGGTCAGCTGGGTGACCTGGGCAAGTTACTGATGTGCTCTAGGCCTCAGTTTCCTCATCTGTCCCACTGGGATAAAAAAACGGGACCTGCCTCTTAGGTTCATTGTGTAGAAAGATGAGGCAAAAAAGCACTTAGCATATTTGACGCACAATAAGTGCTCATTAAGTGTCACTGAATGTTCGAGATACTTCTTCTGGGTAGCAGCTGTCTTAGACAGGTCTTGGGTCATAACATTAATCCCACTTTGCAACTTTGCAGAAATCTCCTGGTCCACAGTCCTGGATCCAGCAATATGCCCTCCCAGACAAACAGAGGTTTGTCAGTGGCAGTCCTTAAACTTTATCCAACCCTTGCTGAGCTCCAGGCCCAACAATAGCGGCATTTATTGTTTATGAGCTCATGTAACCCTCATAATAACTCCACGATGCAAGCACTATTTCATTGTCATCAGCCCCAGTTTTATAGGATTTGAGGCTGCAGCACAGCTAGACCGAGGTAAGGTCAGGATGAGAAAGCAGAGGATGCCTTAGTTTCGTAGATCTGCTGTAACAAAGCACCACAAACAAGGTGGCTTAAAACCACGGAAATTTGTTATTTCACAGTTCTGAGGGCCAGAAGTCCAAAGTCAAGGGGTCATCAGGGCCACGCCCCCTCTGAAGACTCTAGGGAAGAACCCTTTCTTGCCTCTTCCCAGCCTGCCAGCAACCCTTGGCCCTCCTTGGCTTACAGCTGCCTCACTCCCATCTCTTCATCTTTACTCGGTCATCTTCCCTCTTTGCTTGTCTATGTGGCTCCAAACCTCCCTCTCCTTCAAAGGACACCAGTCGTTGGATTTGGGGGCTGAGCTAATCCACTATGACCTCATCTGAACTCGCTTACATCTGCAAAGACCCTATTTCCAAATAAGGCCCTATGCACAGGCACCGGAGGTTAGGACTCCAGCCTATCTTTTTTTGTGGGGACACAGCTCAACCCACGAGAGTGGGTATTTCAGAATCCCTGCTCTGAGTCACTAGGCGATGCTGCCTGTCCAGTCAGAGCTGTCCAGCCTCAGCCCACTTCTCAGCTCCTCTGCTTTATCATCTTACAAGGCAGGGGGGAGGGCTGGGCAGAGGGGCTGAAGAACATTTCAGAAGAGGGCAAGGGGATATTTGGTCCAAAGCAGCCTCCAGTTTTGGGTGCAGATGTTCTGAATCTGTGCAGAGGTGGCTTAACTCCTCCCTTGGACTAAAAGACAAAACCCATAGGCTTAACCTTCCTTGAGGTGGGTCAGTGGTTACCCTGAAGCCTACGCAAATGCCATATTGTTTCAAAATCCATAATTCAAAATGGAAAGGAAAACTCTCCTAGACGGGAAAGCTGGGGTCACCTTGGAGAACATCTCATCTGCACTTACCTGATGGGTGGGGAAACTGAGGCCTGACTTGTGCACAAGGCCAGTGTGCTCAGAACAGAGCAGCAGCCACACTGTTGATAGTGGACAGACACGGCTAGGGTGCAATGTCACCAAACACCCGGTGTCAGGCTCAGGGGCCCCATGGCACCATACATGGGGCTTCCTTGCCTTGGGCTTTGTCACGTAGACCCCGCCTCTTGTGGAGGCACTGCCAGGTCCCCGAGTGGAGATAACGACAGAGCTGTGTCTGCAGCCCCTCAGCACAGCACCCCTCCCTGCTGCAGATGCAGATGGAGGCCTGTGCAGCCCACAGGTGGCCTGGAGGTCATGCATCTCCACCAGACCTTATGGGCTTCATCCTGCGCGCTGTGGGATAACTGATAGTGCAGTTATACATTTGAAAGACTTCCATATGAAAAGAGGCTGGGACAATAGCATCGATGTGGCTCCTCTCTCTCCTAAGTTGAAAATATTGAACATACCTGAAGACTCAGCTAACGATCTTCAGGGAGGAGGCATCAGAAATCTTGAAGAGATTTTCCAATGCACCGAAGACAACAGTGCCAATAACCTTCTGAAGCCAGCCCCCAGCCCCTATCCTGCCAGAGGAAGGGGAGGGCAGGGGTCCTGACAGATTGTTCTGTCTAGCGGTGCTATCTGGGAGCCAGGCCACCACTGGCAGACCAAGATCTTACAAAACCCTCTAAAACCGAGCGCCCTGCCCAATTTAGAGAAATGCACTTGTAGCACCAATGATCCTAGGGAATGGGATTTGGCCATGCATTTGTTTAGCAACACAGCTCCCCTGTGCCGACACAGTATCCACCATCTTTGGGATATGGACAATTTCACGTACTCCCCTCTTATTTATTTACTTATCACTTTAATCTGTACATTATTAACAACTTTTCACTTTTCAAACACGTGTGTGAGCTGTTTCTTTGAAAAATTCATCGTAAGTTGAATCTGCCTTTTTATTTGCTTTTACCATCTATTCAAACTATTCTTTAAATCTCTCTATTGAAATATGAAATCACTGCTCTTTTTCTCTTAAGAAAAGATTACCGTCAATTCAATGATTGACCTTAAGATCAGAAACTATTATTTTAGGTTCAGAACACTGTGTGAGACCTGTAATCAGAGAATCAACTGTGCTGAACATGCAGAGGACTGGGATGGTTCTGGAAGCTTCTTTCCTCGCCTATGGAGAGCTTGAGAAGCAGAGGTGGGCTGTGGTACTCTGACAGGCTTTACCCCTCTCTTTTCTAAATTCTCCTCTTTAAAGAAAAAAAAAGAGCTGCTCCTGCTTTCAATATGAGGAATGCTGTGCTTCCCCTGCAGACAGGGGCTGGGGCACGGAAGGGGTGGAGGGAAATGGGAGTTGGGAGTGGTGTTTGCATGTGTGTGTGTGTGTGTGTGTGTGTGTGTGTGTCTTTGAGAACCAGAGACAGCATATAGGATGCTGCTTTTCACGGCCCTTTGGGGAAGGCGAATCAATCACCTTGACTGAATTGATCAGATTCTTCTGGAAAACAAGTATTCTGACTGGGGGCTGTATCTCCCGTTAATTGACCGGCCATTTGCCTGAATCGGTTGTTCCAGCTACACACAGGTGAGTTAGCCTCTGAGTTCCCTGGAGGATTTAACATTAGGATGTTTCAAGATGGACATTTCCCGCGAATGCTCTGGATTTCTCCAGATCTTTCTTTCTCTCCCTCCCCCCTTCTCCCCCCTCTCCCCCGTCCTCACTAGGACATGGCTACTTGACAGAAATGGCCACTCAGCCCCCTCCCATCCAAGGCAAGAAGAAGATGCTCTAGGGAGGAAATGATCCCAGGTGGCTAAGACGAACCCACAGCCAAACTCAGCCTGTCTACTCCCGTCGTCCCTCCCACTCCACCATAAATATTTGAGCTGGGTAAAAACAAAGGCTTGTGCAGATGCAGGCTTAAGACAAATCTAGCCATCCCTCCCCCCAATTGTCCAACCAATCCCAAGCCCCACTGACTGTTCTGGTGTTGCCTGGAGCTCAAACCTGTCCTTGTGTCAGGGCCTGGAAAACCGGTTCCTAAGGCAGGGCCCTCTGAGGGTTCTTGGGTGCCAGAGCAGAAGGGAAGAAGCTCCACACCTGCTCCCCACAGCCACCATCGGCCCCCCAGAGCCCTCTGGGGAATTGGGGCACAGCCTTCACTAGCTTGGCTCCTCTTTGCACCTTATCTCCATGTGCTTTGCCTCCTTCAGGCTTGTTCTTCTGGACATCTTCGTCCCTCTCCCTCCTCTGACAGCGCTGCCCATCCCAGAGCCGCCTCTCCTCAGCTACCAGCCGAATGGCGGCCTTCGCCCTTCCTGGGTCGCCTCTGAATCTCTTCAGAGGCATTTCATTCAGGGAGGTTCTGAGGCGAGTGTCACCTCTCAGTTGCTGGAGGAAATATTAAAAATTCTTGGTAGCGATGCTTTACTCTTAGATACAAAACCAGCCCTTTCCAAAGGGTTCCCTGAAGGGCCAAGAACATGCCCTGACTGTAGAGAGGGAAACATTTTATCCTAGCGATTCTTAAGCCGAGGAACACCCAGTTGACCCGGCCGGCCAAGTGTGAAATCATTCGGGCCTGGGGCACCAGCCGGCGGGGCCTCGGCGTTTCCTCCGAGAAACCGATGCTGATGGCGCTGATGGACTTAGCTCATTAGTGCCCGCGGGGCGGGTGGGAAAGGGCCCCCAACTGCCTCGTGACTGCAGATTCATTGTACCGTCAACCGCTTTTGCAGGAACAGCCACTTCTGCTCCGGACTCTCCCTCCTGACGCCCGTGGAGGCCCAGGGCTGGCTTCTGAAGTCTTCAGACTAAAAATGGGGCAAAATGGAGACGAGGGAGTTAGGAAGGGGCGGCAGAGCCCGGCTTGGACTATTCCTGAGCTAGCTGTGTGACTCGGTGCAAGTTACTTAACCTCTCTGAACCGTCGTTTCAATATCTGTAAATTGGAGATAATTCTAGTACCTACCTCCTATGGTTCTTGTGAGGATTAAATGAGATAAGTCATTTATGGCATTGAGCTTGAAATGTACTCAAATGTTAGATGTCATCTTCACCAGCATCGTATTCCTCATTATTACTCTAGATTTGGCCTCCGAGCCCTTTATGTTGAGGGAGCCAGGAGCCAAAACAATGAACCTCCGGGCATCCTGCTCACTGCCTGGGAGGGTTGGTTGGGCCAAATTATCATTTTCATCAGAAATGGAGAGTCTTTTTCATGAGATTCAAGACAGCCTTGTGGAAAATGGAACCCTGTGGCCAAAGAGACATCCTGCAACCAGAAGTGGTGGAGCACAGAAAAGCTTGGACACTACCAATGTCCCAGGAGAGGGAGTCTTAGCATGGCAAGAGGTATCAGAGCCAGCTCCCTTCCCACCCCTGGGGCAGCCGGGGGCAGCTGTGGAAACAGCAGCCTTTGCATATTGGATGGCGCCATTAACCAGGGGCAGTGGTCTCTTGCCAGTTTATAGGCTCTTCAGTGTTTTGTTGAGTATCTCCTAGGTGCTGTACTAGGTGCAGCTCCCCATAGAGTTCTACTCAGAGAGACTAACTCTACAAAATTTGAAAAGTGATGAAAAGTTCATTTCACATTGACTTAGCACAACGCAATGAAACAAGGTGGAATGAGAGCTCCTCTCCTGGCATTTGGACTGACATGAAGGATGGGGAGGAGCCAGTAGGTAAACAGCAGGGAGAAAAAGATTCTAGGAAGAGGAAACAGCAAATACCAGTCCCAGGAGCTGGGGATAAAGTAGTCAAGGAACAGAAAGAAGGCTGTGAAGCTGGGTCCCATAACCACAGGGTGCATGCAATGAGATAAGGGCAGCCAGCCCCTGTGAGCCATGGCAAGGAAATGGGATTTTATTCTAGGAGCAGTGGGATGCCACCGAAGTGTTTTAAGGAGGGGTGACATCATTGGACTTATCCACCATAAACATCTTCCAGTATGAGACATTGCTTTGTCCTTGTCCCTCTCCCACTTTGAGAAATTCTTTTGCAAAAGTAGAGCAAGAGAAGGCTCTGCTAATGAGTCCATGGAAATAGATGTAGAGACCAGAAGCCTATTTTACAATGAGATGTGCTTTGAAATGCCTTGAGGATATTCCCAACTGATTCCTGACTCTTTGGGGCTGCTTTCAGCTCACTTGAGCTGTAATGAAGGTGGCCTTTATCAGTGTGAGCTTGAGTTGCCTTAATTAGACCCAGATTCTCTATCTTTAAATTGGTCTTACATCAAAGCTAGAGTTATAATTGCAGGTGACGCATTTGCGAGTTGCATTGTTATGTAGAATACGGCTGCCAGCAGGTTGTGTTGGGATTATTGAAAAGCAATTTGCAGGGGAGGTCTATAGGGGAAAGGTATTTCACCGCACTAAGCCTAAAAAAAAAAAAAGAGGAATAGATAGCTCCAGGTCTTGAAAAACAACATGTCTAACAAGAGTTTTTAACAACTGTCAGCATTTTACCAGCCCTATTTTGCATGCACATCTGGCTGAAGCCACCCCTGGCTCTGGGACATGGCTGTGAAGGTTTACATTGTTAGAGGTCATTGCTGATCTGAATTCAGTGTGGCTGTGGGATTGGCCTGTGGGGTCACTAAAGGTTATCATGAAAGCTCAGGCTGCTGGAGGTAATTCCCTGGTCACCAATTCCCCAATCTGATTTTTGGAACCAGGAGACTTTAGGCTCAAAGATGCTCAGAGAAGATACTTGACTTGGTTTCTTTGTTTCAAAAGCAGTTGTTTTTTGATTGACAAGAGGCAGTCTCATGGGAGAAGCTTTCCCTTGTCAGTATAGGAAGATTGCGATTCAAGCCCTAAGGAAAATGTGGACATGTGGACATGTTCCTGAGTTTGGAGAAGGTGAGGGAATTTGTGACTAGCTGAGTCTCAAGAGAGAAGAATGCTTTAGAACTTAGTGAGGGTCACTCAGGTTAAAGTGCCACTCGGATTCCAAAACATAACTTCTAAAACTTCTGGATGGAAACACACGATCAGGAGAGAGCCATCCATTCATCAACTGCTGGTACATATTTCTTTGCACACTCCCTTAGGACATACAAGAAGAGAGTAGGAGCTAGTCAACGAATGACTGTCTGCGTGTTTGCCTAATTTCTTGATTTGCTGTTAAGCAGGAGGAAACAAACTCATTTCCCCCCACCCCAACTTGATTTGTTATAGTCTGTGCTAAATTAGGAACCATGAGTCAGATCTCCCAGAAAATGCTCAGAGAAGCATAAGAAGAAACACTAACAGTGTTTACACAGTCTCCCCCTTTTCCCGTATTATCACTTCTGATGCCACTTTGAAAGCGTGGAAGAGTTGGTCTCTGCAGGCTCTGGCCTTCTGGGTCATGAGTGAAGTTGTGTTGTCCACAGTGGTGCCTAGAGCCCACCCAGACAGCTGGTCGCTTCAGTGGAGTGGGGGGAGCCATTGCGTGGCTTAATTTTTCACTTTTCGGCTATTTGTTCTTGTGGTTGAACAGTCGTGGCCTCTGGGGAAGTAGGTGACCTCTTGCCTCTTAAATTGGGATAATTTCTCTGGGCAGGAACATAGCCTCAGCTCTGAAGGGTTTAAGTTTGGGGGAAGAAGAGGTCAAATTAGCCACCAAGGACAGGGAATGCAGGTCTTTGCTCCAAACCACATCCACTTTTCTAATCAAACTGGCTCATATGATTCAAATTATTTCTCCGTCCTTTCCAAGGGCAGCGGGCCATGGGGTAGGCTGATGACCTGTGAAATTTCAATTTTAAAATATGAAACTGGTTTTGATTTCTTTAAAAAAAAAAACCAAAAAACCCAACCCATTCCTCTGTGTGGATATGAGCGGCGTCCATGTAGACAGAGCAAAAACAGGGGCCAAAAGACTGGACCACACCTGGTGAAATCTCCTCATCACCCCCCCACCTTCTTGGCAACTCCTCAGGCCGTTTCTATGCCAAGGAAACATGGAGAACTCGCCTATGACTTGGTAGTGAACCATGCATACGCTCTCAGCAGTGCCACAGGGACCACGGCAGGAAGTGAGGCCTGGGCCAGGTGTTGTAGAGATGGCCACCAGAAACACCCTGGCAGAAGGTGGAGCTCATCAGAGTGGAAGTGACTGGATCAGCATACTCTGTGCTGTGACCACCACTTCTTGCTTCTTTCTTCTCCTCTTCTGGTTGATATTGTTGAATGTAGCTTCCATTCAACAATGGAGTCCATTGTGGACTTCCCGAGTCAGTGTGTAGGCCCCGGGAGAAAGCACCTGGGCACAGAGGTGCTTTGCCCTCTGTTCTCTCAGACTTCTGCATTGACTCATCTGTGAAGCAACCTGCATGCCTTTGTCTTATTCACCTTCACCTTTTCCTTGGAAAACTACTCAGCTGCTAGATTTAATGGACTCAGTGTGCGTGTGTATAATG
The DNA here is from genome assembly GCA_026826555.1 of Tolypeutes matacus. Classification (NCBI taxonomy): domain Eukaryota; kingdom Metazoa; phylum Chordata; class Mammalia; order Cingulata; family Chlamyphoridae; genus Tolypeutes; species Tolypeutes matacus. Next base: position 6,347,149 of record JAKSZT010053836.1, read on the forward strand.
AAATAGATAGGTCACTATGATTTGCATAATCTAAAAGTTCATGTACATAAAGCAACAAGACGCGTCAAACAAAAAAAATCATGTTAAACACGTTAGAGGAGCTGCCGATGGGAGGAGAGAAATAGAAATGGGATGGGAGTCTAAGAAGGACTAAATAAAACATCTAACAAGTGGATGAATAAACCATTCTATCAATGATGATAATGTGTCCTGAGCTTAAGAGTATGATTGACTCAACTCCCTGTACTCAGGGAAGAGAAAATAATGAAAGTGATGTAATTTATATTCTTCTAATGCTGGACATGAGGTTGAGGACCCAAGTAACACCACTGATGCCAAGATGACTAGTTCAGCCTGGATCCTTCCACGCTCATGGATTGACATATCTCCAGATGTTAAGCGAGCTCACCAAGAGAAGACAGGAGACAAACTCTCAGGGAAAGTACCTTCCAGAGAATGATGACAGCTTCATAAGAGGCTGCTTTCTCCTTTCCTGACCATGTTCCTCCACCTTCCCTGTGTGATGCAGGTTGTTATTGGGATGGGAGCAGGCTGAGGTTCCATGTCACCATCTGTAATATGGGGTAATGATGGTACCTCCCTCATCAGGCTGTTGCCCTGTTCTCAGCAAGCACAGTGCCTGGCACATAGTAAATGCTCACCATCATCACCATCATCACCATCACCACAATCATCACCATCACCACCATCATCATGGTAATGACAATATTTGTTAAGAGCAATAATGATAATAATAATACAATAAATATTGCCATGGGGTCATTTTTCTTTTTCTTATTTAAGCCTTGCTCAGAAGGTCTATTTCTGGAAGTATTCTGGAGATCTTGGTGTCCAGCCATGAAATTAATGAAGACAATGAAGTCTTCTGGGATTCTGGAAGACAGAATATTCTTTGTCTTTTCTTAAGTCTCCTGAGGATTCTACAAGGCTGGGGTCACTGCAAAGGAAGTCCTGGCACCTATATCAGACAATTCAGTGTGAGCAATCTGAGTCTAGACTCTCATCAGGAGAAAAAGTTGGAAGAGAGTGAGAGTTTCACATGAGATTGCTGATGAGTAAAAAATAGCTGGTGACCCAAACCGTCCATGCTGGCTGGTTGCTCCTTTCTAATGGTGACTTACAACTGCCTTAGAGTGTTTCATTGTCCAAAGTACTTTAATACCTCTTATCCCATGTGATCCTCATGACTTTCTCCTGTAGAGATATAGAACTCCCGTTTTACAGATGGGAAAACTGAGGCCCAGAATCTTGCAAGTCCAGGAAGCATGTTAGTTGTGGGCCTGGACCTAGAACTCAGGCACACTAACTCCCAATTCAGGGCATTGTACAGTAATAATGGTGATAATGATAATGATAATTATGATGCACAACTATCTCTATGAGTCAGGTACCTTGTTATGTTAGTATGTTTTACAGGATCCTCTCAAGAAGCCTGTGAGGTAGATGCAGTTATCATTCGTCCTCACACGGTCCCAAGGGTGAGTCAGCACCCATTCCTTTACCCCAGAGTAAGAAACAAAATGCTGTGTCTTGGGGCCATAGAGGAAGAGATGGCTGCAGTTTTTGCAGCAAAGGGTTCTTCCCTCTGAACTAGGGGACCAGGCCCAGCAGAGTTCTCTCTGCTGTACTTGGGACTCATTCTGAGTTTGGCTGGAGGCCTAGTGAACTTTTCAGGGGTTCCAGGACCTTGCTTAGTGCCCCCTGCCCCTTCCATTGACTATCTCAGGTTCACTGGAGTTCAATGTGCCACCGAGGCCTCCTTCCCCTGGGAACTACCCTTCCTAAGTCACCCACTGCCTACTATGGATTTATCACAGGAGCTTCTATGAAATGCTGAGAACCTCACCCTGAAGGTAAAGGCAAATCTCTATCAGAAGTCAGGGTTGGGTCAGGTTTGCTCTTGATACTCACCCATTCTTTCTATTTGCTTTGCTTTCTCTTTCCTTGCCACTGCCCTGTTACCCCAGCCTGGCAATGCATAGGGGTGAGAGAGCTGCAGCTCCCCACGGAACTAAGGTGAAAAGTAGACACCATATTTAGAGCACAGCCTGTCCAAGAAGGTCTGGGTATTGGCAGCGGGTGGCCTCAGAGGATTCCCCCTCACTGTATTATTTCCCCTTCGCCCACAAGCCATGCTTTTTTTTTTTTTTTTTAGGAGGTACGGGAGATTGAACATGGGACCTTGTACAGTGAACCAGGCACTGAGCCACTGACCTACAGCTGCTACCCCCAGCCATGCTTTTATTTGGCTTCTGCTCTTTGCAGGTAAATCTTTGTGGGAGAAAAGGAGGGACATAAGCTAAGACAGGCACTGGAAAGATTCAGAGAGTCAGGAGGACTGGGCAAGAGTGCTAAAGGAAAAGGAGTGGTATGATGCCAGTGAAAGCAGGAAGGGGAAAGTCAAGCTGTGATGGGGACAGAATGGGAAGTAAATTTGGCTGTAGGGGGAATAGCTTATGGGAGGAGAGAGGAGGAGAAGAAGAGCTAGAGGGATATTCAGAATATGAGGAAGCAATTTAGACTTCTGACTTTACTTACATGTCCCAATGTGTATTGTGTAACTCTGGTTTAGTAGCACACTAAGAGTGGTTCTGGAAAGGAGAAAACAACTTTTCCCAAATAACTTTTGGAAAAGTTAAATTAAATGGCTTTCTTCAGCATAGGATTTGTCAGAACCTTTGTTATATAAATGTGCATTGTGAATCTGCCTTTGAGGAAGGATAAAATCTATAGCATTGTACCAATTAACCCATTTTTCAAGGTGAAGTTCATGGGATTAGTTTAACAGAGCACTTTGAAAAATGCTTTTCCATATGAAATGGATTGTAGAATGATTAGGGAAGGGAACCATCCAGAAGGCAGTTCTACCCTTGGTTTACCATAAGGCCTACACAAGCCCCCGCCTTCCTCAATTTTATTCCCATACATCTCCTTACCGCTACCATACCTTTCCTTAACCTACTGATTGAGGGCTGAGTTCTCTCCTTAGTTTGACCAACTTTGGAGATGACTCTGCTCTGTAAACCACAGTAGGACTTCAAGCCTTGGCATGTGACTCCTTGCAGGAAGCAGGCTGCTGACTCTACTTTCAGTTTTGAAATTGTTACAGCCAATGGTTCTAAAACACTTTTAAGGTCATGAACCCATTTGAAAATCTAAGGAAAGCAAGGAACCCTGTTCCTGGGGCAAGGGGGCAGGAGGGAGCTTCTACATTCATAATTTGCCCGCAATATGTGGGAATTTTCCCAAAGCTCCAAAACCCATCCATGGAATACCTTCATGTTCATGCATTTGTCTATCTGCTCCTCTGATAGGTCACCACCATTTTCCTTTTCTGCTGAATGGACAGTCCAATTGGCCCACTTACAAAATTGGCTCTGTAGTCCATACATGATTCTTTGCTTGGGGAATTATCCAAACTGGCCATCCTGAAGCCATTTTCTGCAGTGGCAAGGGGAAAGCATGGGCAGCCTTCTGAACTTGTTTTTAACTCAATGTCTTCACTTTTGTCAGTAAAAAGAGAAGAGACAGATAGAACATTCTGTTTAAGAGACTTCTATGCTTCTCCTAACTTCTAAAGTTGGAGGGGGATAGGGGGATGTATGGAGGAGAAGCCTTAATGTGAAGTCTGCCCTGGGAGATCCCACTGGGACCTGTTTTCCCTACATGCTTTTCCTCAGAATCACTTTAAAATAGAGCCAAGCAATGTTTTTGTTTTTTTCCTAAACGTATTAATTCTTGGAAAATGGGGACATGCCTGGTATCCACTCTCTCCTGGTCCCTATCCCCACTTCCCTATTGTTTGGGAGCTGACAGTCTTTATCATGCATTTGTTTTCAACCTCTTTGTGTCATATGATTTTAGGAGTCTTTCTTAAATACCATAAAGCTGGTTTCAGGTATTTTTAAAATCCAATCTGAAATTCTCTATACTGTAACATGATGACTTTGATGCATTCACATTTATTGTGATTACTGAGCTGCCTGGATTTATTCAAACTATTTTTCTTTTTTTGCCTCCATTTATCAAATCTTTCTGTCTTCCCATTCTGCTTTGTATTGATCTTAAGGGGTGAGAGAAAACATTCTGATACTTTTTATCTGCAAATGGGTATATGTTTCCCTGACTTCTTCAGGAAATTCCAAGACTGCTGTGTCCCAAGTCTCCTAATCTCTTTATCTCCCTGAGGCTTGGATGTCAAGTATAGGAAAGGGGGAAATGGGTGCTGACGGTGATGGGCCTGAGCCAAGAAGAGAATGGAGTGTTGCTCCCCTTGTCTTTCTGCCCACATAGAAAATGGGAAAACAGCAAAGGGTGTGGTCAGAGAGAACAATAAGAAGAGAAGGTAGCAGCAAGTGGCTTAGAGATCTACCAGAAAGAGCCAGATAAACATCACAGTCTTTACTGGTGGAACCTGATCTGCCAGTTAGGGACCCTGCTTTTTGGCAAAGGTATGCCAGCCTTCTAAGTCATTAGGACTGGTAATAAGAGAGCTGCTTTCTGCTCCTGCCCTCATGATCAGAGCTTTCTCTCCCATGACTGTGTCTAATGATCCAGCACATGGAGCCCAAAGCTATGGCCTCCAGATGTCAGCAATTGTTTTTGGTCTCCAAGAGATTCAGTCAGCCTGCAGCTGTGCCAGAGTCACCAATGACTGGCCCAGTAGACCAGAGGCCACACTCTTGCCCTAAGTTTGGCTGGGCTCTGGGAACAAGTAGCCCTAGTGCAGGGAGGCCCAAGGGACCAGGGTCACTGAGCTTGCTTGAATTGAAGAGAGCCAGGCCAAGCCAGCCAGTCTGAGACCCCATGACAGATCTTACGCTTTATTCAGATGGAGACTGAGCTTTGCTCTAGAGCAATTGTCTGAGAAAGTGGCCTGCTGCAAGCTGGCTTGTCTAAAACACAGAACACTCACAGGCTGGGCCAGGGGGACCCTCGGCAGACTCCACACCCTGGCTGTGGTTGGGCCATCTAGAGGCCTGGGCCCTGGATGAAATTCAACTCAGACGACATCTACTCAACACAAAGGTCTCTGCTACAGTGAGAATTAGGGGTCCTGGAGTATAAACAAGCACCTGGCCTCTGGTGAAGACTTACACTCAGGCATAAAAAACAACAGGATAGCACAGGCCAAGAAAACAGCACTGGAAGAGTTTTCCGTGGGCTCCAGAAGTCTAGTAAGGCATACAGAGGGTGGTTAGAAGGTTAGATGTGGGCACCCAGATCTTGGCTTGAATTTCTATTCTGTTTCTGTGTACAGGTTACATGGGCTTTGGTAAGTTATTTTCTTCACCTGTAAAGTTACCTTAGAGGATTTTGTAAGAAATGAAGGAGGTAATATCTGTGAAGTGCTTAGCACTAGGCAAAAGTGCTTAATAAATCAATGAAAGCTATTATTGTTCCTAAAGAAAAGATATGAAAGAGCAGAGATTGAGAGAACATTTAAGGCAAGAGGAATGAAGGACATGAATAAGTTAATAAAAAGGATTGAGCCCAGAATTTGTTTTTGTTGGGGACACTGGGGGAAGATACATGCATTCAATAAATATTAAGTTCCTGTAGGCCAAGCAGTGTAGGATACAATGGTGAACTAGAGAGACATAATCAATGCTCTTACTGGCCATCACAGAGGAAGAAGTTGAGGAGGCTGTAGAAATATTCTATCTAATTCAACATGATATTTAAGTCAAAGCTGGGGGTGTTGGAATGGAGAGTACACACACTGGGCTGAATGTTCATCATTACATATCTTTGAACATCTTATCTTTAGGACTCCCTCCATCCCTAGCAATTCTACCCCGCAGAGTGTTCTACAGAATCAATTGACATCATGGAACCTTCTGGAACTCCTGGAAAGTCATACAACCCTGAACATTAATCCCCACTTAATATGAGAGGACCTGCAGAGTGGTGGACAATGAGGCTGACGTCCATGCTGCTCCTCCCCTATTGAGGAATGACAATGCTCTTTTGTGGTTTGATCACAAGCCCAGGGGAAATCTAGCTAAGGATAAGTTTAGGAATGGGCGTGGGACTCAAAATACAATGCAATAAGTGGAGATGTTGGCTGGAGGCTTCTGAGAAAGCCTGTCAACGGAGGGCTTCTACCTCTCTCTTTCCTGCTGGACACAAATAGAGAAACACTTTACCTTATTTCCATTACCAGCCATACAAAGCAAGAAAGAAACCTGCCTCAGGTTGATGCCAACTCCGTGGACCCTGGAGTGGAGAGGTGAGAAGACTGTGGCTCCTCAATGATCTAGCTGAGGAGTCAGAGTCTACTTGAAAACCCAGCTACCTCCCGAATTCCTGCAGTTGGGATACAATACATTCCTTAGTGTTTAAATCAGTTTGAATGGAGTCTGCTATTGTTTCCAGACTAAAATATCCTGATGGACACAACTGATAAAACAGAACAAGGAATTTGGTTAAATGGTTACACCTCATCTTCTCCTTCAGTGCTTCCATTCTCCCCAGAGGAAAGATACTCAGCTAAGTCCAATACCTGCTTGTCTAACAGCTGGTAAGGGGCATCCAGGAAACTCTCCTTCTCAGGTGGGTGGAGCCCTATTGGAAAGACAAATTGGGGCAATATCAATCTTGTGAATTAAGTCAGGTTTCACAATAACTGCAAGCACTTTTCCTGTGCTTGCTGGACATCAGGACTTATCCAGAGAGTTTACATATTTTAATTCCTGTAATCTTCTCAACAACCCTATGAGGTGGGTCCTACCATATCAACATTTTATACATGAGAACACCGAGACACAGAGACCTTAAGTAACTTGTAAAAGGACACACAGCTAATTAGTGGCTGAGGCTAGATTCAAGTCCAAGCAGTCTGGCTCCCGAGTCTGTGCCACTATCTCTTTTGCTTTTCACTTGTGCTGGTTCGATGATCCACAGATGAAAAGTATATAAGGGAGGAGGCAGAAATGATCAATGGAATAGAACTCACTTGGCATTATAAAACAGGAAAAACACACCTTTAGGATTTCATCCATCTCCAGGGAACTCACTGCAGGCTTCAGAGAACAAAGTTAACCACATTTCTCTTGCCACCACCTCAGCTGCCTGTCATTTCCCTATTACCCTCCCTCTTTTTATCTCTTCATCTGTGTCAGGGATAAGTATAACAAAAAACCCACCATGTCAGGCAGATTCCACAACTTCTGGCCACAGTTACTTTGACAGGAATTCTGTATTTTTTTTTTTTTTTAACCCAACATGCAGGCAAAAAGAAAGTTCTAGTTTGAAAAGAAGCCGCACGTGAGCCCTCCCCTTCTCTGCCCAATGGCTCGGGTTTGCACCACCTTTTTAATTTCGCAGAACATTTGTGTTGCATCTCCAGTTTCCCAGGGCACACCAGTGGAGCCGGTTAATATACCGAGGGCCTGGGGGATGAGGTGCCGGGCCTGGGCGGTGCAGTGGGCTGCAGGTGCTCGGGAAGGCTGGCCAATGGGAGAGACTTCTGGGAACAGGCCTGACTAGTTACTGCTGGCCCAAGCCTAGGGCCTCAGCTGCCTCCAGCTCAGCCCCAGGTCACCAAGAGGAAATGTATTTAGTTTTCAAATCCCTCCTGGAGCCAAAGAGAATTCCAGCACAACAGCCATAAACATTGAAAGAGTCTTGTCTGATTTAGGAAAACATTCAGTTGGATTTAAAATGAAATATCCTGTGACTAATCTCATGTAAGACTGGGAACTGGTCTAAGTCTTTGGTTTGGTGGTCAGCGAGGGGACTCCAGAGAGAACTTGTCCCTCCCCACACTTGGCAATAATTCACCCAGGACTGAGTTTTCAAACAAAGATCATGAAGCACTTGCTGTTTGATCCTCAAGAACCCCCCACCCCCACCCCACTTCTCAATTTGTCATTGATTTTCCATCAAGAGGGTTTTTGCAACTGAATCCCCAATGCAATTCTGGCACTTTGTAAGCTAGTAAATAAAACCCAAATGTTAATTCTTATGAGCATAGCATTCCCTGCCAAGAAATGAATAATGTGCTGCTAAAGAAACAGCATCATGCATCCTTGGATGGGGGAACAAGAAACAGTGGGGCAGAGTTGGGGAACAAGGAGTTGTGAAGGAGGAAAACTGGAAAGAGAGAGACAAAGACAAAGGGAAAAAATAACTAAACTACCTTTTAAGGTATGCGTCCTGTCTCCTCACTTGACTGTAAGCTCCTTACGGCCAGGACCACGCAGTAAGAGGAACTAAGGATTATTAGGTCCCATGTGCCTGCACCATATGAAGTTCTTTCCATATGTGTTCATTTTATCCTCACGGAGATCTGGGAGGTAGCTTCCGTTGTTATCCCCATTCACAGAGGAAGAGACTAAGGTTCAGAGTAGTTAAACTACTGTGCCATGTGGGCGAGATGCCTCGGCTCTTCCCATGTGGCTCTGCCTCAGGGGGAAATTGACGTGTGGGTAAAGTCCCCAGGCATCCCAGTTTTCCTGGGACTACAGAGACATCCAGAAAGCAAGACTTCCAATGCTAAAACCAGAAAAGGCACAGATAAGTCCAGCCAAGTTGGCCACCTGTGGTGAGTGACACTGAGGCACCTCTGGAAAACGCTCTGGTGTTGACCTGTCTCCACAGGGTGAGCTGGCAAATTTGTCTAGAAAAGGCAAACCTTCTTACCTACTAACTAGAACACCCTCACCAGATTACCTCCTCATATATGGCAAATGGAAAAGGAAATAACAATAATCACACACCCTACCGCTGGGTGACAAGACCAAAACATTGCCTCTAGGCAAAGAGGGAAGAAATCATCTTAAATTCCAGTTCCAGAAAGTCAGTAAGTAAAGTACGATTTCTGTTTATTGTTTAATAACCAGCAAGTCATTTTAAGGGCACAAGGGGACTGTCCGCTTAGCACTGAGCATGTGGAAAGCAGGAGGAGTTCCTAAGCAGGGATCCATTTCCCATTTCTGGGCCCTACTTTATCAGACGAGACCTCTCACTTGTGAATTATGCTACTTTCAAGCCTCTGTCTCCCTAAGGAGTAAGGTTGATCTTGGCGTCCATCCAGTAATAATTCTACAATCAACAAGGCTGTGTGTTTGTAAACAGCGTTTCGCCATGTGTTATCTGACTCGCGCTCCTGGAGGCCCCATGAAGCAGACAGGGCAGATGTGCAGGCTCCCATGTCATGGATGTGGGGGCAGAGGTTACAGAAGTTAAGTGACCTATGGGGGATTATATAATTAGAAAGGGAGTGGAGCTGGAAATCAAATCCACACTTTTTGGTTCTATTTTTTACATTCTTTTCCTGGCACCTTTCTATTATAGTCTAAAGACTTGAGTACCAAAAAGATCTTATGTGAGTCCCTTGAAGTAAAGGATTGTCTTATCTTGGCATTTCTGAATCAATTACCCACCGGAAGGCAGAAAGGGGTAAGGGAAAGACCACGGCTGCTGAGTCAGCCAGACTTAAGTTTGAATCCAAGCTCTGCCACCTTCGTGCTTAATTCTGGGTAAGTTACCTAATTGTTCTAAGCCAACAGATCTTCACGTGCAGAAGTAAAGATAAAAGTACACTCTGAGCCACTGTCATGCCCTTCCACTGCACAACTACACCCTTTCAGCTTATCATAGATTTTGCCCATATGGGCATTGGCTCACAACCTTCTTCTCCCTTTCTGTCTCCTGTAAACCTATCTTTCAGACTCTAGCTCTGTGAGTTTACAAAATTGTGGGGGACAGAGTGTAAACTACAATGTAAACTATAATCCACGCTTAGTGGCAATGCTCTAAAATGTGTTCCTCAATTGTAACAAATGTACCACACTAATGAAGGATGTTGTTAATGTGGGAAAATGTGGGAGGCGTAGGGAGTGGGGCAATGGGAATCCCCTATATTTTTTATGTAACATTTATGTAATCTAAGTATTTTTTTTTAATTAAAAAGTATATTTTAAAAAAGATTTCACAATAAACCTTGCTTTATGCTAAAAAAAAAAAAAAAAAATACACTCTGAGCTGTGGCGAGAACTTGTGATAATACCTGAGGAGGGCTTGCACACAGTAGGTGCTCCACAAGAGTCAGCTATTGTTTTCAGGTCCCAGAGTTCTGGCACTTCTGCCCAGCCTAGTGATGATGGGAATGAGTGACCCCGGGCACACTGCCCTAATCTCTGTGCTGGCCGGATGCTTTCTGACCTTCTGACGGTTTAAATCTCCTTTCCCACCAAAATGAGAGGGGCTGCGCGGGACTCAGCCAACACACTCACAGTGCTGCTGGCAGCCCCCTCCATATGTGCCTGGGGCCAAGCTACAGGTGATAATTAGCACTAGGAAAATGGAAGGACATTAGCTCCAGGTTCTTGACTCCAGTCCAATTGAGATAATTAAATAAAGTGCCCACAGGTGGATCCAGTTAATGAGGCATTGGCGGGGTGGCTGCTGAGCTCGCTGGGAGCAGGCGTGGAGCTGGGGCAGGAGTGTGGTGTGGACTGCCAGCCGTGGGCTTAAAGGCTGCCGGGAGCATAGAGCATTCACCCTCTTCTCCCTAGTCAGCCTTCATCTTGTCCCTGCCCTCAGTCTCCCAGGAGTGTGCGTGTTCTTAGGAGCACTGTGCTGGGAGTCAGAAAGGTCTGCTCCAGGGAGGGCTCTGCCATAGCTTCATGCATAGCCTTGGGCAAGAATCTCCCCTCTCTCTGGCTCAGTTTCCTCGAGTGTAAAAAGAAACAGTTCGTAAAACTGAAAGTAAAGCTTGTGGACAACTGCGTTCACTCTTACTCCCCCGTCCTTCCCTCTCTGTCACTGCTAGCTTCTGCTTCTCTCTCCTTCGCCTCATGCAATCCTCCTGTAAATAGGCTTTCCCTCTTTGTCCAGCAGCCCCATTAGTGATGAGATCGAAGAGGCAAAGAGGATTTCCTCCCACTTCTGATTTTTAAAATCCCAGGGAAAGACACTGATTGGCCCAGCTTAGGTTATTGTTCTACACTCCTTGTAGCTGGGAGGGAAAGGAGCTTTGATTAATCTAGAGACAGATCTATTGATCTGTCCCCAGAAGAGGTGCTTACCTAAGCTGCAAAGCCACCTCAACGTGTCCCTGCCCCACTGCAGAAAGCACCTGGGAGCACTGCTGCTCCTCCTCTAAGAAGCAGGTTGTGTTCCTGGTGGATGTATGGGTATGGGTTTTAGTTTGCTGCGGTAACAAATACCACAGTCTAGTTGGCTTAAATGGGAATGTATTGTCTTGCAGTTTTGGAGGCTGAAAGTCCCAAATCAAGGTGCCAGTAGGGTGGTGCTTTCCCTGAAGTCTGTAGTGTTCTGGTAAGTAAGCCGTGACCCCACCCCTGCTCCCAGCCCTAGGCCTGCTGTCTCCCTGGGCCCTGCTACTGTGTACAGATGTCCTCTGCCTAGAAGGACTCCACTCACACTGGGTTATGGCCCACCTTTACTCAGGCTGGCTCTACTTTATCTAACAACATCTTCAAAGGTCCTATTTCCAAATGGGTTTGCACCCACAAGACTGTGGTTAGGACTTCACTGTGTCTTTGTCAGGGACATTATACTGTATGTGTATGTGTGTGTGTGTGTGTGTGAGTTGGTCATCTGAAAGATATAAGAGAATATAGGAATATATATTTCCTCATAGAAATAATGCTATAAATTGGTGGTTGCACTCCCAGGTCTAAGAAGAGGTTAATTGTGTGACTATGGATAGATGAATTAATTTCTCTGAGCCTCAGCTTCCCCATGTGTAAAATGAGGACTAGTAATAGTACTAACAGCGTTGTTGAATCAACTAAATGATGTAGGTAGAGTCCGTTCTTAGCACACTCCTGGACTCTAGTAAGTGTTTAATAAACATTAGCCCTTGTTATTAAAAGGCAAACTACTACACTCATGGGACTTTTAAAAAATAGTGGAAACCGATAGTGAAACAAGAGACCAACAAGATCCCTAATAAAAATACCTATTTTCTTTATCTTAAACACTGGTGAGTGTGGACAGGCATATTGAATTAAAGAATGGTGAAAAGATTCTGGCATGAATCTTGGGGCACTTGCAAGAACTTTCAACAGTGAACATGGTGGCTCTTCATGGCTTTTTTTTTTTTTAAACTTTTTAATTTGAAATACTTTCAAACTTACAGGCCAGTTACAAAAATTATACAAATCCCATACAGAGAACTCCATGTATCCCTTCACCCCGCCCATGTGCCCCGATCCACCAATTTAAACTTTGTCACATTTCTCATATTATTCTATCTATTTTCTAAATCTACTTTATGAACACTTGAGTGCAGGTTTTAAACATCACGCTTCTTGAACATTTAATACTTTCCTGAGAATAAGAATATTCACTTATGTAACCACCTTAAGTACAGTTATCATGTTCAAGAAATTTACCATTGATATACAGCTTTACAGTCTATATTCCAACTTTTTCATATGTCCCAATAATGCCCCCCCCTTTTAAGGATTTATTTATTTACTTTTATCCATTTTTACCACCCCCCCACCCCCGTTTTTGCTGTTTTTGTGTCCATTCACTGGGCAACTCTCTTTGTCTGTTTCCTGCTCTCTCTTCTCATCCTTCTCCTGTCTTCACCGGGATTCAATCCTCGGAACCTCTGATATGGGAGAGAGGTGTCCTACTGCCTGTGCCACCTTAGTTCCTGGTTTTTTGGTGCGTTGCATCTTGGCTCTTTCTTGTGTCACTCTCCTGTTACATCATCATCTTGCTGCGTGGCTCGGCAGGGCCTGGCGGTGCACCCACACGCGGGGCCTGGGGGCTCACCCGCTTGTGGGGCCTGACGGCGCACCCACGCACGGGGCCTGGTGGCCTGTGCGCCTTCTGTATTTTTCTTTTTTTTATTTTTACCGGGAGGTACCTGAGATAGAACCCAGGTCTTTCCATATGGGAGATGGACACCCAACCATTTGAACCGCATCCGTCCCCCTGCTATATCTCTTAAGGTTGACCAAAGATACCTAGAGTTACAGTCATTTCCCATACAGGATGGTCATATAATAAAATCAGGCTTGGTTTATCACCAGCATTCTAAAAACTAGACCTAGGGAGAAAAGCTAGGTCTGGGGACACATGCATGGTTTCTAATACAGAGAATGTTTAGCCTACTCTGATTATCACAAAATCAGGACAGCAAGAGTATTCACAAATAATGTCCCTTTGAGCCTTTTCTCCTTTAGTGATCCTATCCAGGATCACGTATTTCATTTAATTGTCATTATCTCTTTTTTTTTTTTTTTTTTTTTTTTT